>JH792511.1:245441-256372 GCA_000291705.1 Sphaerulina populicola P02.02b
TCCCTCTCCCCCCGCGAGTTTTCGTACGGAGAACGTTATAAAGAAGACGGTTCTTCTAGTAGCTTCTAACCCTCTATTAACTTACTTGCCTATTTATTTACTTAGTTACCTAGCTAACTGTTTCCGGGGTAGCTCTATAAGCGGGCCCTCCCCGGCTAATAGAAGCTTTACGATCGCTAGTACGTCGCTCGTAAAAGCTATAGGTACCCTCTACTATTGTTTACTTACGAGCTCCTTCTCTTTGTTAATAGAGCGCGTCTATTGTTTAATAGCTCTCGTACGGGCTACCTCTACTTCCTATTGTCAATCGCCGGAAACAGTCGCTATTGTTCGTTCTTCCTATAAAGCAGCGTTTTTCTTTAGAAAACTTCCTCTCTCTTTCTTTCTACTACTATACTATACTCCGCCCCCCCCTCCGCCTCTACTACCGCTACTACTACTACTAGTAAGTTCCCTACCGCTTCTAACGGGTTCTACCCTTTTCTAACCGGATAGTAGTACCTCGTAACCTCTACTATTAGTTCTAAGCGGGTATAGGCTGCAACTACGTAGACCGCGCGGTAAGTCTCGGGTTCCGGTGCTTTTTATACGGATGTCGCTAACTGTTTCTTAGGGGACCAAAACCCCTAGCGAGGGTTCCTACGCGGCGTACTATAAGAAGTACTAGACCTACGTAGAGATGTACGTCTATTCGAAAAACCTCGGGGCCCTATACTAATATCCTTATAGCCCCCGTTTCTACTATATCGCTTATACGATATAGACCCGGGCTACCGACGTAGAGGCGTAAGTTCCTCCGGCTTCCGTCTCTTTTTACTCGGCTAATATCTCTTTTCTTAGGGTAGACGCGGCAAAGGGCCTTAAGACTATACTTAAGGCCGCTAAGGCACTTACGGAGGTAAGGCTAGCGTCCCTACTCTCTACGGGGATTGCGACGGACTTAGCGCTATCCGTCCGTTACGAAATCTAGCTATAGGCGTAGCTAGTAAGCGGATAGCTACCCCCCGCCTTAGTGCTCGGGGTACGCCGGTCGACCTAATTAGGGTCTGCCTCTTTGTCGTCGGGCCGTTTGTCGTAGTCCTACGGTCGGTATCCGGTGTTTTTCGGTCGGGGCTCGCGTTCTCTTAAGGGTTTGTTTGCTTTAGTTTGTTTGTTTTTGGCGTCCGGTGTTTTTCGGTTAGGGTTCGCGTTCTTTTTAGGGGTTTGTTTGTTTCTAGTGTTTGCGTTGTTTTCTTCTACTTTCCGGTGTTTTTCGCGTAGGTACCTCTTTTCTTGTTTTCCTCCTCTCTACGGCGCGTTAGTATAAAAATAAAAATAAACATACTACCCTAACTCCCGTATTCTATGCTTTTTCTTATAGCCTAAGCCTCCCCTATCTCCTCCGTACTCCTACACTTTTTACTCGGACTACGTTTCTTTTCCTATATAGCCCGTAGTCTATCCGCTATCTAGGCCTCTCCGTATTTTAGCTCAAATTCATCTAAAGCCGCTATATCCGATATGTTTTCTAGAGGTTCCTAAGTAGGTTTATAATAGCCGGACTACTTAATAAGAACCTCGCGTCCCTTCCCTTTTCTCTTAGCTTTATCCCTCGTATATAGGATCTCTTCTACTTACTATTCTTTATACGACTCGATTAGAACGGGATCCGGTTGTTTATTATCGTATACCTATCCTAGGAGAGGGTCTTAGGCGGCTAGTCTAAGAAGGTCGGTATAAAATACCGGGTAGATATTACTAGGGATACCCGACAAACGAACGGATACCGGGGAGAGGACTTTTTCTACTATATATTTTGCGTACTTAGCGTCTAGGCTTTTCTTTAGGCGGGCCGTAGTATAGTTTTAGAGGTCTAACCAAACTTTATCGCCTTCTTTATATACGGGAGCGGGAGTCCTTTTCTTGTTTACGCTTTCCTCTTATTTCTAGGCGGATTCCGCTATATTCGCTTAATATATATTAGTAATCTTCTTGATTTTGTCGATAAATACTACGGCTCTCTTAGAAGCTACTAAGCGTATATCTTTAGTAGGCTCCGTTATTAATACGACGGGAAGCGGGATATCGTATCCGTAGACTGTAAAGAAAGGACTTATACCGAGTCCCGAGTAAAAACGTCCGTTTAGAGTTAATTAAGCCGTAGGTAACTATTTCTTCTAATCTGATTATTCTTAGTTAATAAAATTATAGAGATAAGCTTAGACTTCCTAGTTAAGTCGTTTAGGACCTCCGTCTATTTGTAGATAGTACGCGGAACTTAAGTGTTAGTAGACGCCTATTAGCCTATAGAAGGTTTTCTAGAAGGTACTAGTCTAATTAGTTCCGCAATTACTCGTAATTACGTAGGGTAACCTATAATATCGTATCTAGTAGTCTATAAACCTTTCGGCGTAGTTCTCGGCTTTTAGGGAGGATATCGCTTCTAAAACGATAGTCTTACTTAGCCTATCCTTAATTACCTAGAGATAGGTGTTTCCCTATAATTCTAGTAAGTTAGTTATAAAGTCTATCGAGATTTCCTAGAAAAACCTATCGGGAACGGGTAAAGGTTAGAGGAGGCTATATTTATACTCTCTCTATACCTTATTTCGTTTATAGGGATAGCAATTTCTTATAAAGCGACAAATCCCTCGGGACTATAGTAGCTAGTAGAAATTGCGCCGAATAATATATATAGTAGCGTCCCTACCGGGATACCCGTAGAGCGGTAAATCGTAGATAGACTAAATCAGTTTTGTTCGGAGGATATTATTATTAATAGAATCGGTATCTAATAACTTATAGTCGGCTTCTAGTACGGCTAGCGCTCTAGGGACCTAAAGTTTCCTACGATATTTTAGTTAGTTTACGCTATCGAGCGTATAATCTCCTATTTAAATCTTTATACAGACTTCCGCTAGAAATATACGGGCTCCGCTTTAGACGGTCTTTAATACGAGCTAATATAGACTATCCTTAGTAATAGTTTTCTCCTATAGCTAGTTTAGCTCGGAATCCTAGAAAGGTCCCTTAGGATTATCTTTATCTACGACCGAGGTAGATCCCTTATAAATCTTATCGGTAGCTATATACGATATTATAATTTAAGTAGGCTAGTACTTTAGATATTTAGGGGATAAGAACCTTCGGAAACGCGATAGCTTATCGTCGGCTCCTAGAGTATCTTATTCTCTTCTCGATAGCGTATTTAGAATAGTAGCTTTAGAGCCCGGGCGATATACTATAGAGTACTAGAACTTAGTAAGGGCTTCCGCCTAACAAATCTATCTCTTAGATAGTTATTCCTTAGTTACAAAGTATTCTAGGTTCTTATAATCCGTCTAAATAGTAAAGGATCTATACGCTTTTAGCTCGGAACTCTAAAACTCGAAGCAAGATATAATAGCTAGTATTTCCTTATTATAAATATTATAGTTGATTTCGGCCTAGCTTAGTTTCTTAGTATAGAACCTAACTAGGCGGAGGACTCCGTTCTTTTCTTATAGGAATATACTACCTAAGGCGAATCTACTATAATCGGTCTTAAGGAACGTAGAAAGACTAGGATCCTATAAAGAAAGTACCGGGGTACTATAATACTTCTCTTTTAATATAGAAAATGCGTCTTCCTAGTCTTTTCCCTAGGAGAACGGGATATTCCTACTAGTAAGTTTTGTAAGGGGGGCTATAATCTTAGAGTAATTTAGGATAAATAATCGGTAATAGTTTATAAAGCCTAGGAATTGGCGGACTTCCTTCTAGGTACCGGGAGTTTTCTAATTACGAATAGCTTCGACTTTCTCCGGATTAGCCTCTACTCCTTTCCTATTAGCCTATATAATAAATCCTAAGTACTTAATCCTTTTCTTAGTAAACTTATATTACTTAGGGTCGAGAAATAGGCCTCCTTTCTAAAGCTTCTAGAGAACGAAACGAACCTTACGGAAATACTCTTCCCTTGTTCTATTAGTATAGATAGTAATATTATCGATATATATAGAGTAGAAATTATCTAGAAACTCCTTTAGAAGAGAGTTAATATACCGCTAAAAAGTAGCGGGCGCCCTAGAAAGTCCGAAGGGATATACTAACTACTCGAATAGCCTATATTAAGTATAGAAGGTAGTCTTATATTTATACCTAGGGGCTATACGAATATAATAGAAAGCCGCTACTATATCTACTTTTATAATCTAGTTAGCGTTCGATATATTTTTTAAGGTCTTCGGGATAAGAGGGAGGGGGTACCGGTCTAGTTTAGTAATCGCGTTTATTACGCGAAAGTTATAGATAAACCGTAGTCTTCTACTAGGTTTCTATATAAATAGTATAGGCGCTCCTACTTCTAAACTACTCGAGCGAATATAGCTTTTGCCTAGTAATCTATTAAGTATCTTACGGAGGGCTAAGAGTTCTTTCTTAGATATCCTATATATCGGCCCCTATAGTAAAGAGTACGGCGTTCTATCTAGTTTCTCTCGGATCTCGATCTTATAATTAATCCCTTCTTAGTATAGGGGGAGTTTATCCGCTTCCCGCTCGAAAAATAGCGGAAGTATATCGTAAAGCTCGGGAGGTATTGTTTTCCTAAGCTCTTCTATCGTCGGCGGGCTCTTATCCTTTAGAGCTTTCTTAATATCCTCGGAGGTAATTGCGGTTACCGTTATAGATTTGCCGACTACGCTAACCTCTTTTAGGTAACGTCGTCCTTCGTTAATCTATTTCTTTACTATTCTGTAATAGAACCGATACTTTTTGGGCGCGGTCCTAACTTTGTTCTACGACTTCTATAGATTTCCTAAAATTAGAGGGAAGTCTAGGTCTAGTACTACGTACGCGTAGATATTCTACTAGTATCCGCTAATTTCTATACGGAATACGACTACTCTAGTTACTTTCGAGTTACGTATTTTCTTAGACGCTCCCTTTACCTTCCTCTCTTTGTTACTTATAGATAGTAACTCTAGGCCTTTAGTAAGGGAACTTATAAAAGGCGGGAGGGTAAATTTTAAAAGGCGGGAGGACCCTGCCAAGCCAAAGCCTAAGGCTGCAACTTCTATACACATACTACTCAAATTCCAACGTTACTCTATTCTACTACAATATATAAACTATTCTATCTTAATATAGAATTACTCGATACGACGCTCGCGCACGCTATCTTAACCGACGCCGAACTCGATGAGTCTATCAATATACTCCTCGACGCAGATAGCGCGTCAGCCGTAGAAAATCCATCAACTTCCCTAGTAGCGACTAATCTAGTACTAGCGCTAGTACTAGTACCGAGCCCGGAGGTAGGACCGAGCTAATTAGCGACCGGAGAAAGGTATAGACTTGGCGTAGGTAATAGGGGTAAAGATAGCGGCAATCGCTCTAGATCTAAAAACAACGACGAGGCTAGTATAGCTGAAACCGAGACGGATAAAGCTATTACTAACACTAATACCAATACCGAGTGCTATTTAATTCCGAAACCCTCGCGAGAATTTGAGCGCTTTGTATTAGAGTCTGCTGTAATCAATTACCTTAAGGCCTATAGCCGTCGATACGGCGTAGTCTAGTAACGCAATAGTAGCGCGAAGAAGAATAATATCGACGATACTATATAGAAACGTCTACTCAAGTGTGCCCGAGGTAACCGTATAAACAAGCTAGTAGAGTAGCGCCTAGGTAGGCCGTCAAAGAAGCCGAATAAGAGAATAGTTAAGAATAACTATCGTATTACTACGACGGTCAGCGCTATAGACAAGGACGACCTAGCAAACAGTAAGTAGATATTCAGCCTTAGTAAGTATGTTAAGCACAATTATAGGAGCGTTATAGCAGCCGGCCTACTATACTATCGACGAGACGCACGCAGTACCGAGTTCCGTAAGTATCTAGCCAATTGTCGTATTAATAGAGTCTCTCCTATAGTTACGCGCGCGCTAGCAAAGGCTTAGTTTATTACTAAGGCTAGCTTAACTAGCGTTGCTACTATACTAGTCCTTCGAGATATATATAACGAGTTTGCGCGCGTCCGTAGCGAGATAATTGTAAGCCTAATACCGACGGACAAGGTACTTAAGTTGCTTACTACTAACGAGTTCTTCTATAAGATAGTAACCGACGATACTAGATATAGACTCCGCGCGCTATTCTTCGCCGATCTACGACTTATTGCTCTATTTAAAGACAATAACTACGTGATTATCTTCGATTGTACGTATAAGATCTACGCTAGTAGCCTTCTACTACTTTGCTTCGATATTGTTACTAGGCTCAGCGTTGTTATACCGCTAGCGTATATACTTATACCTAATAAGACGTTCGAGGGATATAAGTAGGTATTTCGTATATTCTAGTAGCTGCTCGAGGCCTATAATATTAACGAACCGGATATTATTATTTACGATCGCGACCGTACCGCTATGAACGCCTTAGAATCGGTGTTTCTAGCGGTAGAGTCTATACTTTGTATATAGTATATAGATACCGTAGTAGAGGTATAGGCCTGCAAGATGTTTAGATAGGAGAAGAGTAAAGATAGTATACGCTACGTTGCTAGCAAACTCGCCGCCGAGTTCCTTGCGCTATACAGAACTTGTCGCTTCGCGGAAACCGAGTAGCTGTTTAATAAAGCCTACGTAGTAATACTTACGCGCGCTACCCGCGACGATACTAGCGATACCGAGAACGCCGAGACTACGCAAGAAGACGACGACGACGACGAAGTAGACGCTATTGCGCGGCTAGTCGCTGTTGATAAGCGCGTCGATTGCGATTACTAGAAGGATACATTAATACGCTAGCTTAAGATACTACGCTACCTCGAGAGGCACTAGTAGGTATACAAGGAGAAGTGCGTTAAAGCCTAGACTAATAAGATACGCCATTTCGGCTACGATGTGTCTTTAGCTAGTAAGGGCATATACGCCGGGCTTAAGAAGTAGATAGCGAGTACCCGTAATAATATATTGACTCTGATTCTTAAGATAGCTCTATTCTACGATAGCTATATCGATCGCTACACTTACGCACTGTCTGTAGCGTAGAATACCTCTTCTACGCGATTCGTAAACCGGCTATTCTACTATACTATAAACACTGTAATCGACGTTCGTAGCCTAAAGGCTATAGCTATACAGAAACAGAAGTATAACGAGGAGCAAGAGAAGATAGCCGCTAACCCTCGACACCCGCGTAGCGTATGTACTAGCGTGTTTATAAAAACTATAGATATAGCCTACTCGTACGAACTTCGTAGTATTACTTACCTATAGCTATCGTATTTCGGAGACTTCTAGTATATTCTATATACTAGTTCAGAGTTAGTAGTAATAGACGTACGTAGACTCCTCGAGCCGCTACCTCGAGCGAGTAAGCGTAGCGCCCGCTAGATACGCTCGTACGCAGCCAATATAGGCGCCTTAATATTATAGCGTCTACTAACCCTCGTAGAGCGACTTAATCCAAATTAGCGCAATACGACGCTACCTAGTAAGTTAGCCGACGATAATATACAGCTAGTACGCCGCAATAGTAAAGCTTAGCGGCCAATTTAGCAATAGCCTAGTAGACGCGTCGTCGTAGCAGATACCGTTAGGTGCAATTGCGCTAAGGGCTATACTTACGGTAGGTACGTATGCCTCGCTACTAGACAGGTATATAGCGTACGCTACAAGCACAAAGTAGGCGGAGAGCTATATACTAACGTCTACGGAAGTACTACTACTTAGAGGCTAGCGATAGTAATACTACGATTAATACCGCTCCCCCGAGTAGTACCCCGAGTAGTACCCCGAGTAGTACCCCGAGTAGAGCTACCTATAGCTATAACAAACGAGCAGTTTACGTAGTTACTATAGTAGCAAGCTATTATATTAGCGCAAATCGCTATACTCGCTACTAATCGCGGTACGAACAGAGTACAAGAGGAAGAGGAGGACAGTAGTTACGAGACGGATATAGATATAGACGATATAGATACAGACGATGAGTTCGTATAGCCAGCGCGCGCGTTTAAACGTATTAGCAGGTTACGGTTTAGGCCGTAGGGTTGAAGCACTAGCAGTAGTAGCACTAGTAGCAGTAGCAGTACTAGTAGTAGCAGTACTAGTAGTAGCAGTACTAGTAGCAGTAGTACAAGCAGTACTAGTACGAGTAGTACTAGTACGAGTAGTACTAGTACGAGCAGCACTAGTACGAGTAGCACTAGTACGAGCAGTACTAGTACTAGTACAAGCAGTAGTACTAGTAGCACTAGTAGTACTAGTAGTACTAGCAGCAGTAGTAGTACTAGTAGTAGTACGAGTAGTAGTAGTACGATAGTACGAGCAGTACGAGTAGTACGATAGTACGACAGTACGAGCAGTACGAGTAGTAGCAGCACGAGCAAGGCCGTAGGGTTGAAAGAGTTGACTTGAAAGGGTAGATAATTGATATGAATTCTCTAGCCTATAGTTAGCTAACGCTGGAAGTAGCAGCAAAACCTATAGTACAGAGTAGTTTATAACTTTTGCAAGGGGTTCTAGGCTACTAGGAGAGCCTTTGAGTAGTAATTAACAACACTATACATTCGATATAATCTTTTGATATATTGTTACTACGATCATTATAAGCCCCCCCTATACTGTTTCTATTGCTATACTATATATCGTTGTTGTAGTATATCGCTATCGAGGAAATTCTATAGAAATTCTATTTGAGTAGTATGTGTAGAAGTTGCAGCCTTAGGCTTTGGCTTAGTAGGGTCCTCCTACCTTTTAAAATTTACCCTCCCGCCTTTTATTAGTGCCCTTTAGTAAGGTCTCTATTAATTATAGCGTAGTACTAATATCCTTTATTAATAAGGGTAAAGGTTCTAAAATAATTCTCGAGAACTACGTCGGTATATATAAGCTCTCCGTTTATAATCTTCTAGGCTTCGGTCTAACCCTTTTTTAGTACCTCTTCCGCTCTCTCCTCCTAACTACGAAGGGGAGCTACTCTTTTTCCTCTTCTTCTACCTCTTCTAGGACGGCTTCTACGACTACTATATTTGCTCGGGTTACTAGGGGAACTACTAGGGTATATAGATATTCCTTAATTCGGTATCTACTCGCTCTATAGCGGAAGTAGAGCTTTGCTTCTCGGCGGCGGTCTCTTTCCGCTGTATTGACCTATTTCGCTCTTTATTTGTTCCTACTATTACTAGCGTTCCTATTATTTCCTCGGCGATTTCCTTGGTTTCTCGATCGGGATCTACCCGTTTAGGTAGAGGTTATAATAGTATCCCCGTTAGTATTAATCCTATTCGAGGAATACGCTAAAACATAGGCAGGGAGCGGAGTATTCGAAGAGGATATATCTTTTCCCTTTTCCTTCTATTTCTTATTAGAAATCTTGAACTAGTCGGTATCCTCTAGGTTAATTATAATTCTTTCTACCTCTTCCGCAAACTTATAGTAGTCTATATACTTTAGTATAGCGGCCGTATATAACTTAGCGGGGTTAGAAAAGGTGTTTTTTAGATACCCTATCTTAGCTTCGTAGGAAAAACTCTCCCCTCCTACTATAAGAAGGAGCCCGTCGAAATCGAGTTAGTATTCGTACTAAGGTTATCCGATCAAATATTTTAGATAAGATAGCTATTCTAAAGCCTTCGCTTTTTTATTACTATCCCCGAAGACCGTATCGAGTTAATCGAAAAATAGCGTAGGTTCCTTTAGCCCTCCGACTCTAGATTCCTAAAAGTATCGTATCCGCGCTCTTTCTCGTATAGGGAGGGTATTATATATCGTATCCTAATAGTAATCGACGGAGAGAAGTGGTTTAGAGGCACTACGTACGTAATAGGAACTCCGTAGGCGTATTAGGTAATTACGAAAGGTATCCGTTTTACTATCCTAATAAGTAGGTTTCTAGTCTCTAGAGCCTAAGGGTTCTCGGGTAGATTACGAGGCTATAAGGGCTACTAATAGCTACTATATAGTAGCGTTGTCTACTCTAGAATAAGTAGGTACCGCCGCGGGCGGAGCGGGTCCTATCTAAGGTAGGGGGTAGGCGTTCTCCTAGCTCCTTATAGCGGCTTCTAATCCTCCTAAGCGCAGATTTAACCGGTCTATTATCTCCGTTAGTGTTTCTAGTAGATCCGCTAGATTTCCTACGGGCTACGGTAGGGTATAATACTGTATTAGGGGAGCGTCTAGGATTTCTTAGTCTATTGTTTTGATCGTACTTATTGTTACGGGAAGAACAACGTATATATAGGAGTTTATAGTATTGATATAGTAAGTACGATAGGGAAGGAAAGCTGTCTAAAGGTCGCGGGCGACGAGAGAAAAGAGGTAGAGGCCGCAGCCTAGCCTAGCCCTAGTCAGGGGCTCTTACGTAATGCACGTAATGCCCTAGCGACTAGGGCATATCTCTAAAAGGGCTCGCCCTTTATACCTTATTGTTGTTTGTTTGTTTGTTTATTCTATTAACGTCCTATCTAAGTCTATAATTATATAGGACGGGTAGGGCCCTCTAGAGGGCCTTCTACCGGTCTTGTCCGGGTTTCCCGTCTCTCTTAAGTTAGTATTTCTCTATCCTAAGGGGAGTATATTCCGTACCCTAAAGACTAGGGACTAAAATTACTTTTTATATAAGGAAACTAGGAGCAAGTATACTACCTAAATTAACTAACTTCCCTTCTCCCTATACTCTTAGCCCTTAAAACTAAAACTAAAACCCTTAAACTCCTAGAATAACGTAGGCTTTACCTATCCCTCTCCTCCTATTACGGGAAGAACAACGTATATATAGGAGTTTATAGTATTGATATAGCAAGTACAATAGGGAAGGAAAGCTATCTAAAGGTCGCGGGCGACGAGAGAAAAGAGGTAGAGGCCGCAGCCTAGCCTAGCCCTAGTTAGGGGCTCTTACGTAATGCACGTAATGCCCTAGCAACTAAGGCATATCTCCAAAAGGGCTTGCCCTTTACAATA
>JH792512.1:0-29119 GCA_000291705.1 Sphaerulina populicola P02.02b
CCAGTGCACTCTTCTTACTACTAGGTAGAAAGAAGGTATGTTTTATTTACTAGATGTAGCAACGGCTCCTTATATAATGTGATAAAGAGAGGAAGCTACTATCGTTCATATAAAACACGCGGGCATGCGGCAACGTCGGAAGGTTACCCTAGTGTAGGTTTATACTGAGTATAGTTGTGTTGAGTACAAAGTACTTCTTTCTGTCTTTCTTCCTATCCGGAGCCAGGTCCGGGGAGGTGAGGTCGGAGGGTCGGGCTGCCTACAGGTAGGCAGGTTGGGTATGTGTGTGGATGTGGGGTAGTAGGCCGGGCCGGGCCAGACACCTCAAATTCTGCAGCAACAAAGGGGCTACAGACAGTAAGTGTCTTTCACACGCGATAGCGCATGCGATACTGGGTGGATTGGGGTGATTGTCGCGTCAAAAGAAAGCGCTTTGCGAGAGCTTTCTGTGGATGCAAAAATCGTGTCGATCGGTCACGTGGCGGGTGCGCTGTGGTCGTTCGAAGTCGGGGGGGGGGTCGATGTGCTTTTAGGTATAAAACTCTAAACAAAAGAACCCTTTAGGGGTCAAAGGAACTCGAGGACGAGCCCTAAAAAGGGGGGGCAATATTAGGACTTATACCGAACATATATATAGAAAACCGATAGATAGGCCGATATAGCCTATAATAGCCCGATAAGGACTATACTAACTCAAGAAAGCCTAGGTAAGCCTAATACGACTCGAGAAGGTTCATAAGAGTTATATACCGCCTAAGCAAGGCTAGACCGAGCCCTCGGACCCGGGCAAGGGACCGAGATATTCTAAATTGGATCGGAGGGGCCTAAGACGCCCTCCGATCGGTTATCCTATATAGATACAAGGGGAGAGTACCCTATAGGTTCTTCTCCTAAGCGATTCGAGTAGTATTCTTCTACTAGATACTTTAGCCTATACATCTTATCCTTTTACAAGTACGTCTAGCTCGGCGAGTCGCTACTATTAAGGTACGGTTAGACAGCTTAGAGAGGTACGCGCGTAGTTGGATTAGCTTCTTTAAGAGTAGGTTCAATTAGGTTAGGGGTAAGATATTTGCTCTCGCTACGCGTATATAGCCTAAGAGGGGCGTTACGCTGCCGGCTATATTAGCGTAGTCTAATAATAATAGTACGGTTGATAATAGTACGGTTAGTAATAAGATAGTCTAATATATATATAATATAGGGGTAGTAGTAATTCAAGTTTCATTTCAAAACACTCGGCGCTAACTCGTTGACGCTCGCAGGTACGGCTCGCTATATATATACCTATACTATCTATTATTCTTTATTATTCGTACTCGTCGCCTCCGGCGGTAGTACTCTACCCTACGGCTATACTACTGTAGCTATATTATACATAATACGCTAAAGGTTATCGACGCGCGGTATAATATACAGTACCTATAACTCTATAGTACTTGTCCTATCCTATAGGCTCTTTACCGCGGCCTTAAGCTAAGCGATTCGCTATAAATCGCTCGGAGAAGAATCGTCCTATAGGCTCTTTACCGCGGCCTCAAGCTAGGCGATTCGCTGCGAATCGCTTAGTAAATCGTCGGTAGATATCCCGGCCTAATACCCTAACTTCGTATATCGCTTGTAGTATACGTAGATAATACTATTCTTTACCTCTACTTTGTATAGCCTAGCGAGCGGTCCGCGAGTATACTAATAATACGGGTCTAGCGTATCTATACCCTCTATAGTCTCTATAATTCGACCTGCTTAGTCGAATTTACGTAGGTTGTTCTTCGCGACCTTCTTCTTCGTAGTATCGCTACCGGCTGCCTTATCTAACTACTCTTGCTACCTCGCGCGCGAATAGAACTAGAAGTCGCTAGTACTCGTAGTAGTAGGCCGGCGTAGGTAGGGGTCGGGGACGTATAAGGTACTATATATAGCGAGTTAGCTAGCGACTTAGTAGCGAGAGAGATAAGCGTACCTAGCGGCGTCCTCTACGTCCTCTACGTCCTCGTCCTCGTCCTCGTCCTCGTCCTCGTCCTCGTCCTCGTCCTCGTCTACCTCTTCGTCGCTATCGCTATCGCCGTTCTCGCCGTTCTCGCCTATCGCAGTATCGTCGTCGTTCGTATTCGAGGTTTTACCGAGCTCTACTAGCGTAGTAGATACGAGGAATCTACGCGATATTAGCTACGCGCGATAGCGCCGCGAGCGTAGAACTTACTAAGGTTCGTATACTATAGTTATCCGCCTTCGTAGTAGCGGTAGGGGAACTAAAGTCGATATAGTAATGAATTCGAGTTGCTATAGTAACGGCTTTATTGTACCGATAACTTATTATTAATACGACGGATCCGGCGACAAAGAAGACTCGTAGGTAGCGACGGATACGGCGGTAACGGTAAGGTAAGCTGCGAGTTAATAGCGAGTAGAGTAAGTGGTGTATGTGTAGTAGAAAGTAGTATGAAGGTGAAGTTAAGAAAAGTTCGGGGGTGACGAGTGGCGGGATAGCGGCTGGCCACTTTGGGCCTCCGTAATGTAGCCGCCGATCCACCCCTATCTCTTCCCTGGAGTCTGGAGCGATCAAGCCGACACCCGCAACATGTACATGACCCGTCTAACCAGGTACTCATTTCGTTACAATCATTCATTCAATCTTCCGTCTCATCACCACCTGTCTCTCCATGGGCGAGCTGCACCTTTTGCCTGCTCTATGCCCTACATTTCAGTAGGGCCACTGCCACGTGTTGTAGTCTTCTGGATCGAGGCCATTCTCATACGCATATTTCTCCGCAGACTGTCTTCGTTCGACCAACTTTTCACGCGGACCCGAGCCCTTGTTGCCTAGCACTTTCGACAAATGGTCGATCGCCAGAATAGCCAAGGAGTATCGGTCTGCTTCGTTGCGGATGGCAAGCTCGAGAGGGGTGTTGATGTTGCCCTTCTCTTTGTAGCCGCGCACATGCATCAAGTCTTGGCCTTTGCGGCTGTAGGTCAAACGGTGTACCAGCCATGGGTAGGAGTGGAAGTTGAAGATCACAGGCTTGTTGCTGGTGAAGAGCGACTCGTACTCAACAGCTGTCATTCCGTGTGGGTGGTATCCGTTTGGCAGAAGCTTGAACAGGTCCACAACGTTGACGAAACGGATCTTGAGCTCCGGTAGATATTCGCGCAGCAGTGCGGTCGCAGCCAGGGCCTCTTGGGTCACAACATCACCGCAAGACGCAATGACGACGTCAGGCTCGACACCGTAGTCGTTAGAAGCCCAATCCCAGATTCCCGCGCCCCGAGCGCAATGCGAAGCAGCTTGCTCGACATCAAGATATTGGAGGTGATTCTGCTTATCAGCCACGACGACGTTGACATAGTTCTCGCTACGCAAGCAGTGATCCATCGTTGAAAGGAGACAGTTTCCGTCAGGAGGCAGGTAAATGCGGACGACTTCCGGAGACTTGTTGATCACAACATCGAGGAAACCGGGATCCTGGTGGGTGAAGCCGTTGTGGTCTTGTCTCCAGACGGTACTTGTGAGGAGGATGTTGAGGGATGCGACGGCCTGTCTCCACTCGACTTCGGCGCACTTCTCAAGCCACTTCGCGTGCTGGCCGACCATCGAGTCGACAATATGGATGAATGGCTCGTACGAGTTGAACAGGCCGTGACGACCACTGAGTGTGTATCCTTCAAGCCAGCCCTCACACGTGTGCTCGGAGAGAATCTCCATCACGCGGCCGTTCGGGTCCAGGTTGCCACCATCCTCGTCCTCAGGGAGCATACCATTGACCCAGATCTTCTTGCCAACCTCGTACACTGCCGACAGCTTGTTGCTTTCGGTCTCGTCAGGGCCAAACAGGCGAAAGTTGGTCATATTGTCCCGCACGACATCGCGCAGGAACTCGCCGAACTTGGCCATGCCCGAGGTGTTCGTGATTCCCCCCTTCTTGACCTCGATCGCGTAGTTTCTCCAATTTTCAAGTCGCAGTGGTTTCTTGAGAACGCCTCCATTGGTGATTGGATTCTCGCTCATGCGCTTGCCTTTGGCTGGCGCAAGCTCTCTCAATTCCGGAACCAGTTTGCCCTCTTCTGTGAATAGCTCTTCTGGCTTGTAACCTCGCATCCAGGTCTCCAGCACCTTCAATTGTTCGGGATCGGTATGCACCTTCGGCAGAGGAACCTGGTGAGCACGCCAGAAGCCTTCCAGATAGTGACCTTCAACCTTGCGTGGTGCGGTCCAGCCCTTTGGTGAGCGTAGCACGATCATCGGCCATCTTGGCCTAAAGACCTTGCCCGAGTCGCGGGCTTGCTTCTGGTATGCCCGAATTTCGTTGACGCAACGCTCCATCGTACCGGCCATTGCCTGGTGCATGGTCTCGAGATCATTGCCTTCGACAAAATACGGTGTCCATCCGTAACCCACCATCAAGCTTCGAAGCTCCTCTTGATCAATACGCGCGAGTACTGTTGGATTGTTGATCTTGTAGCCGTTGAGGTGAAGCACTGGAAGCACGGCCCCATCAGTGATGGGGTTGAGGAACTTGTTGCTGTGCCAGCTTGTGGCAAGGGGACCAGTCTCGGACTCGCCATCGCCAACGATTGTCAGGGCGATCGTTTGTGGGTGATCGAATACGGCACCGAAAGCGTGCGAGAGTGAGTAGCCAAGCTCGCCACCCTCGTGAATGGAGCCAGGAGTCTGCTTCAAGTCAGAGGGCAAACTATCTGGCAACCGCTACGATGCTTACCTCTGGTGTCATGTGGCTGCCAATGCCTCCTGGGAACGAGAATGCCTTGAAGAACTTCTGGAGACCTTCAATGTCTTCACTCTTGTGCGGGTAGACCTCGCTGTAGACGCCTTCCAAGTAGAAGTTGGAGATGAGTCCAGGTGCGCCGTGGCCAGGGCCGGAGATGACAAAGGAATCGAGGTCATACTTCTTGATCAGTCGGTTCATGTGGATGTAACTGGGGCGGCGTCAGTGCGAAACTCTGCATCTCAATGTCATCCGAAGAGCTCACGTGAAGGACTGTCCCGCATCACTTCCCCAGTGGCCCAGCAGTCTCGACTTGAAGTGCTCCTTCTTGAGCGGCTCTCTGAGCAGAGGGTTCTCCTTGAGATAGAGCATGCCGAGACACAAGTACATGGTGGCATGGAACCACTTGGTCATTTTGTCGAGCTCATCCTTGCTCAGCGGCTGCTCGTTGATGGTCGAGCGCGTCTTGGTGTAGACGGACCAAGTGTCCTGCTGTTCCGTCAAGCTGTGCGCTCCATCAGCAGGCATATCGCTCTGCGACTGCACGGGGAGGGAATCCATGTTGTCGCTTCAGCTGCAGAAACAGCAAAGTTGGGTGGTGGTGGTGGTGGTGGTAGTGTTGGGAAGAGAGAGAGAGAGAGAGAGAGAGAGAAGGGTGAGAAGGGTGAGAAGGAGGCAAGCAGGCGGGCGGGCAGTCGGTCGTTGTTGCCAAATTTGCGATGATGCAAACAAACAAACTCGTGCTCCCACCGGAGCTATCGGGTTGAACATGAACTTGAACTTGAAGGGAGTCGTCTCTTCGGTGAGGTGCTGATCTGATCCTTCGTCGCGTGGAAAAGAGGCAATGACGTCGCCGTCCCACGCGTCTCACTCGCACCTGCACACGCTCGCGCCGTTTAGGTACCTCCTAGTAGGTAAGGTAGGTACCGTACCATCACCATTTACCATTCACCATCTCCATTCACCATCTCCATCTCCATCACCACATCACCGCCATCGCCCTCATCACCGCCATCATCCTCACAACCGCCATCACCCTCACCATCACCCTCACCATCGCCACACCCTCACCACCGCTATCACCCTCACCATCGGTACCTGCACGCGCACAGTACGATGCGTGTCTCTCTTGCCGCCGTCGTTCTCTCCGACATCCGGGCGCGAGGATGGGAAAGACGTGTGACAAGCGACAAGGAGCATACGCGTGTGGTGTGAGAAGTCTGTCGACAATACCGCGCGGGAGACATCTGCGACACTTGCGGCAATGCAGTACTTGAATTGGCCCTTGTTGGGGTCCACTTCCCATGGCTAGCAGTACACCATCGTATAGCTGCGCGAGGTCCAGCCTTGGAACTTTCCCTTGTCTCAACAGCTCGTGGTTGAGCGTAGAAGAGTGGGATGGGTACGTGTATGCGGCAGCTTCGGACGACCTACTGTTGCTGTGCTGCCTGGATCAGAATCACGAGTCGGAGGCCAAGCGGACAAGTATCGCATGCGACAAATGCATTCAAGCCGTGAAGAATACGGCCCGCGGCGCAAGGTTGAATGTGCCCAGGCCAACGAACGATCCCTAGCCATGCCAAGCTTATTCCGGCCAATAGTGGCTAACCTAGTCACTCGCCTTCGTCGCCTATACACCGGCTACCCACGACGACTACAGAGAAAAGGCAAGACTCGTGCCATATGTTCACGCTGCATGACAACACATTTGCTACTTTTGATAATGAGACTGAATTGATTCCGAATCCCTCGACTCTACGATAGAGGCGCGTTCGTCTCCATCCCTGGGTATGCCTTGGACTCTGGCAACTTGTCCCATGGGGCGAAGACGTTGGTCTTCTTGGGCAAAAGTGCTGTCAACTCTGGGAAATGACGACCCAGTACATCGCTCATGGTAGTGTTCTGCACCCAGTCGAAGCCTTCCCGTGTGTACATTTCAGCGTTCCAAGCACCGGCAATGAAGCGATCGCTCTTGAGGCGCCTACTCGCCATGACGATGAATATGCGGAACGCTGTGTCGCTGAAACCGAAGCCTTCCACAAGAGGCTCGCTATGAGAGCCGACCAAGGTATCGACTTTGTCAATGTCTCCCCCGTAGACCTTGCTCAGCTTGATGGCAAGCTCTTTGTTGCCGCCAGTCAGCTCCTCGAACGTCTTGGGAACAGACATACGAAGCAAACGCCGAAAAACGGTGTATCGTGGGACGCCACGCTCGCGGTCGCGTAGGATATCTACTGCGCCCATATCTCGGAGCTGGCCATCGGGTGTGGGAAGATGTTGCAGTACCTTGGGATAATTGTTGTTGGTAATGGCGCCAGGGTAGTTGATGCCGAAAGAGTAGAACGCATCGGCAAAGCTAGCGCCGGCTTTGATGGCATCGAGAGATTTGTGGAAGATCACGTCTTCTGTAGGAATCGTGCTAATGTGCTTGCCACTGACTGCGCCGAAGAGCGCAATGTTGTCTGACTACCATGAGCTTGAGCTCGAGCTCGAGGCGTGTACAGGCTGGAACGGTGGACTTACCTGGGATCAGAGAATGCATGCGATACACCGAGACGAATTCTTCTGTCAGGGAATAGGGGATGCCGTGGTGGTCTACACCCGAGCCTGGAATGCCGCTAATGTCTTCACTTGTTTTCGAGACACGGCCCACTGCTTTGGTAAGCTGCTCGCCAACAATACCCCTGGATTTCAGCGCCCACAGTCAGTGTGTATTTTCCAGATGCAGCATGGATCATTTCTGGTGCATACTGACCACCAATTGGCGTGCATTCCGATCTGAAGCGCAGGATGAGCTAGAATGGCGGGAGTCCACTCGACCTGTACAGTATCGGTCAGAGTCGAGGAAACAGCAGTCGGCCATGAGGAGCAAAAGACGTACCGTATGAATTTTGGCCATGAGCGCACAGTTGGCGATCCGTGCCTTGTCAAAGACCTGGCCACTGCATAATGTCAGCCTGCGCCTCCGGACGCATCTATGCAATCACTGTACTCGCCCTGTCCATTCGGGATGCGCCTGTTGGATTTTGTCACAGATTGCGTTGTGCTCGAGGGCGAAGAGCGTGTGTAGCAACTCCACTCCGAGCCACCAATTGTCACTGAAGCCCACCTTGGGCGTGCCATCGCTATCGCGTGGAAGGAAGCGATCCTCTGTGCCAATCCTTTCCAGGACGAGCTTGCCATGCGGACGATTGTTTCGCAAATACAGTGTGACGCTCTCGCTTGAGCCATAAATCTGTGAGCCATCCCACCAAGCAGTGTTGACGTTGCGGTAGCCAGGACAGAGCTCGTCGGAGGGGTCCAAGACGGTGTCTGGCTTGGTCTGGAACAGCTTCATATGGTCTGCCGGCCACGGATCACTTTTTCGAAGCGGAATATCGTATGCTACATCGTTCTACGCCCGTTAACTTGATGATTCCTGTGCAGCATGAGTAGTAAGTACACTTACGTCTTCATGATTGAACCAATCATGGACTTGAAACTGGATCCACGCAGCCGCGAGAAGGTTCAGTGTAGTCGCTGGTTTGAAATCTTGCGGCTCTCTCGCCATGAAGGCCAGGCTGACTTCCCTGGGACTTGGGTTCCACAACTCATCATCTGTCGGCTTCTCACAATACTTGCGATTGAAGCTACGGCCAAATCTCGCGCCAGCACATCCCATCTTCCGCAGCTCGAGGGAGTTATCTGTACCATCTGAATTTCGAGTACCGATATATCGCTTGTCCGATCCGGTGATGTCTCCGAGCTTTCCTTGATGATCTGCGGATGCGTACCCATCATGGAGATTGTATTGTCTCAACTCGACTCGGAGGAAACTAAGATTGAACGCCCCGAGAAGACCAGGGAGACGATGCCAGGGGATGTAAAGATTGACGACATGGAATATGGCGATGAAGATGGTGTCGAACAAGGACGGTTTGAAATTTGGAGACTCCATGGGTCGGATTGGCTGGCCAGAAGAATTCTACGTATAACGAAAGGCCCGGGAGATGGACGAGCGATTGGGGTAACGAAAGGCCCGGGAGATGGACGGGCGATTGGGGTAAGCAGATATCAATAAACATGCTGATGGTCGTGCCAGGCAAGTCCCACGAGCTGCGCGTCGACACCAGCTTCAGCTGATGACGAATCGTGGTACACAGACATACAGTCCTTCTCAGCCGTATGCTGTCAGCGACTAGCTTGCATACGAGCTTCAGAAAGCGGCTATGCAAAGGCGAGAGAATGCACACGCAAGAAGCACCTTTGTTCCTTGGATACGTGCAACACACGAAGCACTCCTCTCGACTCCGCTTCTGATCGATGCTCCTTTGCTACGCCTGCCGAGATCCCTCGCAGATAGCTCTTTCTGCCTCTTCTTCTGTTCGTTCTATTTTACTCACTTGCTTGACCATCGAAATGCTCCTCGGGCTCACTGATGTCCTCCGGAGCGGTTTCCCACGAGTTTCAAGCAGTCCCGAGCCAGCCACCAACGGCATTGTCGACAGTCACTATATCCGAGGCAACGTGCAAGACCGCGGCCCTTGTCCAGGCTTGAATGCGCTCGCAAACCACGGTTTCCTGTAAGATGCCTCCGCCTGACATGATTTGACGAGACCGTTTTCTGACAACGCACAGACCACGCGATGGAAAGAACATCACCATTGCAGAGGTCGAAAAGGCATTGATGAAGCATCTGCACATGGACAGAGCTCTCGTCTCGTCCATTGCCAGACCTCTCAACCAGATTCTTCACCCCGATCACACCTTCGATCTGATCGATATGCGGCGACACAATGTAATCGAGCACGACGCCTCCATGACCCGACTCGACGCACGGCAAGGGGACAACTACACTTTCCAGCCCGCGATGCTTCAGGCCATGCTCGAGGATGCAGAAGGTGGACCCGTCACCGTCAAGACACTCGCCACATCTTACAACCGGCGTCAACGCGAACGCCAAGCTGACGGAGGAGCTCCCATTCCGCTGAATCTCTGGTTCGTCAATATTGTCCAGACGGTATCTTTCCTCAACACGGCAGCAGACACGACGAGCGGTGGTGGTGGCGAGGCCGAGTTGTCGTCCGACGTCTTGAAACTTTTTTACGAGGAAGAAAGGATATCGGATGTGATCCTGGACAACCATCAGACTCGCACCCTGTCATCGCTCTTGTGGAATGCCTTTAAGCTGATGTTGTATGTGGCGATGGGCTACTACAGGTGGTGGTAGATTGAACCGATCGGTCGATCGCTGACATTGCCCGTATATTACCTATCTTCTAAGTTCTTTGTTTCGAGCATCGATATTTCGAGGATATCGTGAAGAGAACATTAGCGACGGACTTGGCTACGATGACTTTTTTTCATTTTAGGGCTCGATTGGCGTAAAACATCAACAAAAGTATGTACCCTACCTCCATGTAGTTTTCTTGGCAAGCTACGAGCATGAACCTCACCTTGTCATTCCCCATCTTCAACGCTCTTCTTCCCTTTTCTCTTCCCTTGCCCTTTTAGGCTGCACTGACAGGCTGACAGTATGGACACGCCACGCGAGGAAAGAAAAAAAAAAGAGAGAAAGAGAGAGAGAGAGATGGATGTTCCAACATGTGCGTGCGTGCGTGTGTGCGTGTGTGTTTGTGTGTGTGTGTGTGTTGTCAACCGTGTTGGAAAAAGTACGTACATGTATGTATGTACCTCCCAAAGGTAAGGTAGGTACATAGCCTTTCCTGGTGGTGCCACATGTTGGGACTCGCGCATCAGTGTTCCCATCTCCTGATGGTTTCTTTCTTTTTGTTTGTTTGTTTTTTCCTTTTTTCTTCTTCTTCCAAACACCAAGTCAGTCAGCTAAAGGTAAGGTAAGGTAAGCCTGGTAAGGTACATGTACTGTAGGTACAGGTAGTGAAAGTGTCCACATGGCACATGCCGCCTACCTACATTGTACATATCTTATGGCACACGGGGGAGGGGGGCCATATCATACCATACCATACCATACCTTATTAATGCATCGATACGACGTGCGTGCATGGCAACACTGCATGGTTGGTCGCTTTGTACAGATCGGATGGAGTATACGCATACCCCCTCCCCTCCCCTCCCCTTCCTTCTCTTCCCTTCCCTTTCGTCCCCATGTACATATGCCACCCGGAGCGGTATCATCATCAGCTCGCATTGAACCACCCAGTCGTGTATGTACTTGTATGTACCCTTGCCCAACCTCTCTTTTATCTATGTACATACCTCATCACTAATACGGGAGCTCTCTGCACATCCAAGAAAGAGTCTGAGTTGTTGGTTGATAAGGAGAAAGGCAGATTAAGCACTACATTATCTTTCTTGACCCCGTGGGATCTTACTTTTGCCGCTGGTAAGGTGTGAGATAACACACACCACTGCAGCGATGCCATAGTCCAACGACTGCCTGAACGCCACGCTTGAAGCAGGACATCCACTCCACAGCATCAGACAAGCCTCCCTCGCCCCCCTCGTCCTCTTGACGTGGAAGGCTCGCCAAGTTCACTGATACCCCCTGCACTCGTAGTCCGACTCATGGGCTCGGCGCCAAGCCTCCCACTCAGTGCGGCAGCCATGGCGCCTCCAGAGGCACCGTTGGTGATATCTGTCGAAGGGTTCGTCGTCTTGAGTCTGGACTCGATGCGTACCACAACAGGTTGCACGGGAGCGAATCCTGTGCGTGGCTCTCGATCGACACCTCTTCCAATCAGAGCACCAGGCCCAGGTTCTAGTTGTGGGAGACGATAGGGCGCTTGTACACCGGCGACGCCAAGAGCTTGATCCAGTAGCCTTCGTCGTAGATCTTTGGCCTCATCTGCTGCCAGTTGGTGGTCCATTTCCACGTCTCCATCGGGGTCTGTAGTGTGGTAGTCCGCACCCGCATCATGCATCATCTGAAAGTCGTTCTCCATGTCCAGGTTGCTGACCGGAGCGGGAGCTGGAGCACCCGATTTCTCGGCTCGTGATGTGGCATGAAAGCTGGGCTGTTCAGGTGTAAATGGATTCCGCCTGACCACAGGCTCTGTACTCGAAGCTGCAGCGGCAGCATTGGCCAGGTCAGAGAGGGCTGCCAACGGATTCGCCTTGGCTCCTCCCCTAGTGAGCACTTGATGTGACGCCTGACGCTCCATTCCGACAGCCGCAGGTGGCTCGGACGGTGGAGGGGTGTTCGTCCCATGCGCACCTACCATGGCCTCATCTCCTTGCGCGTCTCCAGGTTCCACGACTTCGCCATCTACTGAAGGAACAGCAGTTCCGTTGCTATTCGATGAAGGTTCCTGCTCTTTTTGGTAAAAGTATTTATATGTTGCCTTTTTCGCCAGATCTGTCGCAAGTGCGAGCTCTTTTTCGGTGAACAGTCTTTCCAAGCTGTATGCTGGTGCTTCGAACTGCGCATACTCTCGGGTGCCCTTTGCCTCTTTAAAAGGACTTCTGCCGCCATAATTTGGTATAGGCGATTCGTTGCCAGTATCGTCTTCGGCCTGACCCAGCTTACGCTTTCTCTTACTATTCTCGGCTTCAGTACCTGCTGGTCCTGGACTCGCTGCCCTGTGATGTCTCAGATATCGCGTTCGCTTGCCGACTCCAACCCCATTCTGACTCGGAGATGCTACATTATTGCCAATGCTAAAGTGGTTCGGGTGAAGCAGCATAGCGTTGCTGTCTGATATGTCTATTTGATCTTTGTCTCGCAACAGTTGCTGGCGTTTCTTATTCAGAGTGGCTATTAATCGTTGTCGAATCGTGTTCGAGAGTTCGCGGTGCTCTTCTTCGGCCTGGCGAAGGCGTTGCTGGTGCAAGCGATCGAGCTCCTGCAGCGCAGCATCATAATTGTTCTGTGCAGACAAGTTGATTAGGTGATGGCCCTTCTCCCGCCAGTGCACATTTGATGCCACTTACATGAAGCATGGTAAGGTCAGCGTCGCGTCGTTCGATCGAGTCATTGACCTCGCGCGCAAACTCGCCGTACCGCTTACCAGCAGTGGCCCAAAAGTCGGTCTTGACATTGTCGTCGTCGAAAAGAGCAACCCCCCGGCCTTGGTTATCGGACTGCATGACCTGCTCTACGAGCTCGCGGATCTCCTCGTGGCTATCTTCTAGTGGACCATGGTCGCGATAGGGATCCGCGCGTAGGACCAAGGTCATATCGACCTGGACGCCTTGCAACTGTGCGCGATAATGCTGATTCTGGTTGGCCGCGAAGCCTGCTTGCATGGCAAACAGCTTGTCCATGATGCGATTGCGTCGAACGTCGCGTTTCGTGAGAGGCTGCGGTTGCGGCGATGCTGAGCCGTCGAAGATGGAAGCATCTTGGTGGTTGATCGCCATGGTGGGTGGTTCTCGTAAGAGCGTGTGTGGGAGGAGGCCCCGAGTAGGTAGGTAGGTGGGTGGATCGGATGGCAGCGATGGCAGCGATGGCGGTGGTGGCTGTGGTGGCGGTGATGGCCCAGCGCCAAGAGGCCCAGTGACGGATAGATGGACGGATGGAACCGAGAGTGAGCTGGTGCACAGTGCAGATCGATGCTTCGTGGTGATCAGCTTCGGGGGGTCGTGGTCAATGTCATGGACAAGGACATGAAATGGACAGCGGTGGGTGACGAGGATGAGGACCGGGCGGCGGGCGAGAGTCGCGAGACGACCAATGGCTCGAGGAGAGGGTGGGAAGGTCAGTACATGGGATGGGCGTGGACGCTCGTGATGCAGTCAGGTTGTAGTATTGATATACGGCATGTAATGTACATGTACCTGACCTGACATGATGATGGTGTCCTGTAGAAGTGAACAATGGTCATGGTAGAGGTGGAGGTAGGAGGTAGAGGATGGTCGGCACTAAATTTGCCGATCTTCCTTCGGGTCCCGGTCCCGCCGCCCTGAAGAACTAGTCTCAGTCTAGTTACTCTAGTACATACACGTCTGTATCTCCTACCTCCTACCGGGCTCCTACATACTACAGTACTACCTCCATCCAGCTTACAGTACTCTTCCTACTAGGAGGCAGTACAGAGTACACGTCTTTATCTCCCACCCCCCGTCCATTATCTAGATCCTTCTTCATGCACTAGGAGGCACGGAACACGTCCAACCAACCCACTCGCTGCTCTTCTTCCGTCATGGCCCACGGTGCCAGCAACAGTGCCAACCTACGCAGCTCCCCGGTCGGAAGGAGATTTGAGCGGTAGAAAGGAAGAGGAAGAGGAAGAGGGAAGAGGGAAGAGGGAAGAGGAAGAGGAAGAGGAAGAGGAAGAGGAAGAGGAAAAGGAAAAGGAAGAGGAAGAGGAAGAGGAAGATGATGATGAAGACTCAAGAAGGCTGAACAAGAAGAGAGAGAGAGCACGCGCTGAGCCCAAGCTTTTTGTGCTAGACCTGGGTATGCGAAGATACCTACATACCTTAATGTGATGGTTGTGGGGGCGATTCTGCCTCCTACTGCTCCCAGGCTCCCAGGCTCCCAGGCTTCCAGGCTCCCAGGCTCCCAGGCTCCCACCGCGCTGCCCACATCCTTGATGCCTGATTCTGTCGCCTCGCCTCGCCTCGCCTGTCTCATCTGCGCATGCGAACTGCCCCTGGGCTTGGAGACAGATGTTGACTGCGAGAGACGCGTGATACCTACGCCCTCTGGGACAAGTTCGGCACTGCACGCAGCATCGCAGAGTTCATGCAGCAACCCCATCACCAATCATAAGCCACGCTCTGACGGGGAGTGCGCCGTTCGATGTACACTCCCACCCATAGCTCTTTGTACCATCGTCGACCATGGACCAAGCCGGATACTCGATGAATCGATGATGGCATATGTAGTCTGCTGTCTGCTCGAATTCAGATGCCGGTCAAACGCACCACGTCTTGCAAATCTCTCGCGTGGTCGAAATCTCTCAGCAACAGCTACCACCTCCGCCTCATCTGGCTGCTAAAGGTCCTTCACGAATGCTGCTGTTTCCCAGATCCCGGATATGGGATGCCAGAGTTTAAAAGTCTTCCGCGATCCTGCCGTCGTGTGGGAAATCGGCGTCTGGATCGTGGTCGGGACGATAGCAACGACTGCCCGACTCTGTGCGCGAGTTCGGGTTAGAGGATGCAAGCTACAAGGCGATGACTACACGGCAACGCTCGCGTTACTATGCTTCTGGGCAACCACTGGCACGTCGCTGTCTGCATACTTCTTGGGCACCAACCCCGCTTCCACCGAGGACGAACTCAGGCGCCTCAGTCACTGCCAGAGGCACCGGCTTCTTCTGAGCAACATACTACAGGTATGTAACAAGAGTGCAAGTACTGTGGGCCTCGAAGCGTGTGCTGACACAAACACCCAGTGGGTCGGATGGTATCCCTACGCCACTCTATTATGGTCTCTCAAGGCAACAGTTCTCTTCTTCCTCCACCGCCTGTCCTGGGGCCTCCATCAACATCGCCAGATCAAGATACTCGCTGCTCTATGTGCGATATCCTATCTGGGAATCATCTTGTCCATTACGACCATCTGTCGTCCCATCCAAAAGAACTGGGCCATCTCGTTGCGGCCTCCGACGGAGTGCTATGAGCACAATGAGCTCATTTATGTGACCATCATCCTCAACATCATCACCGATGCCGCAATCCTGACACTTCCGCTGCCCTTGTTATGGCAGATGAAAGTGTCGGTTAAACGCAAGATTGCATTGACTCTGCTCTTATGCTCGGGAATCTTTGTCATTACAGCCGCGCTCATCAACATCCTAACGGCGACGGTAGCGAGCTTGAAGAATACCGCAAAGGTACACGGCAATATATGGGCTACAAGGGAACAGGTCGCCGGCATTCTGGCTATCAATGCGCCCATTTTGAAGCCCATTTTTCACCCCTCATTCTGGCGTCGAGGATTTCTTGATCCTTCCCGAGCCCCATCGCTTCCACCCTATACAAGCCCTAGGGGACCTATGGTCAAAGCTGACGCGCGACCCGTTGTCAATCCGATCCCGGAACAAAAGATGAAGCTCGGGATTCTCACAACAATCGAGAGCTGGGCGACTAATTCATCCATGACGAGTTCGAGCTACAGCGGATCAGCAAGACACGGTCCGCCAACTTTGCAAACAGACTCTTTTGTTGAGACGCACACTCACGATTCGGAGGCCGGCTGGGCTGCGTTAGACGAAGCTACACAGGAGCTGGCGCGTACTACTCCCCGGCCACTTCTACCAGAGCCAGTATACTATGCGCCACATAGGACTCGAAGTCATCATGGTGGACTGCAGGCTGTAGATGAAGAAGAGCAGGCGCTCGGCACGGCAAAAACGCGCTGATTGCCGTCATGCAGGCCCGAGTCGTAGTACACGTCTCACTCCTCTGGTACCTCAAAGTACTCATCTCCCCCCTCCTCTCTCTCTCTGCCCCTCTCCCTCTCCCTCTCCCTCGCCCTCGCCCTCTCTCCAGTCCAAGTGAAGTCAGGCAAAGCTTTGATTCAAAGTCCGAGCAGAGGCTGCCCACTTACAGCACAGATGCTTTTTACCGCATGGTTACCGCATGGTACCTCATGGCTATTGGGTGCTGTTCTCTGCCTCAATCCTGGGACCGTCTCACAAATCCTCCCGTCGCCTGAACGCGTACAACACATTATTACAGCCATTCCTGGGGTATCACAAACCATCTAATGTCACGCCTCTGCCGGTGCCGTCATTGAGCGACCTTTTCCCGCAACCAGGTCACGCCACTTTGCGCCTCGCGCTGTGAGCTTCGCTGGCTCTCAAGCTGCAACTTCAGCTTCAGCGTCCCAGTCATGGCCCCACTCAATGTAATCCGTGGAGCCCTTCAGCAAGGCTTCGAAGTTCACCTTGCTCCCAAACATGATGTTTTCTGTGCTGCTATGCTCGATGGTCCCCTGGTAGTGCTGTATATTACTCGCCTTATCCATGGGTCCTGCGGCTCGATGCTGATTGAAAAGCTGGGGATTCACAGTCAGGCACTTTTGAATGGGCCTTCCATGGGCGCCATCGCAGAGCCAAGCAAACATCAAGTCCGCTGCTGCATCAAGTTTCTTGATGCCCATCTCGTAAAGAAACTTCCGGGCGCCAGCCTGAGAGATTGCATATGCAATGGAGCAGAGGTTGTCGCTGGTGTGGGATACTATACGAGTCGCGTTGCCAAAAACCTCCAAGTGTTCTCTGAACCTGCCCCGTATCTTGAGCTTATCCAGCGGAGGGACAGTGTCGTCGTGATACACGGCTCGACCGATCGGAATGTGACCACCATCTTCAGGCAGGTCTGCGCCACAGTGTCCGAGCCAGAGCAGATCCCAGTCGTCTCCATACGGAGATGTGGTGGGCAAAGATATTATGTCTCGTCCATCATCCACAAAGAATTCGTTTTCGGCATGGGGCTGTGTTAAGAGTCTTGAGGCTCTGGCGAAACTCTGCATTTGCTGCTTGATCCTCACGTCCCAGTCCACATCGCTTTCCATCACAACGGCGGAAGAGATGTTCTGTTCGACAATCATCCTCAGTACATCCATGTGCGCTCTCCACGCTCCCATGGCGTGGTTATGTGTTCCAAATCCGTCAGGATGTGGTGGAAAGGCTTTTTCATCCTTTGGTGCTGACCTGCCATCTACGATATCGATCTTGAGATCAGTCAATGCTGCTGCCAGCTGAAGAGAGTCCCGCAGATCGGTCCTGGAGGGCATGATGATTGAGTACAGTTTCTCGAACTAGGCTTTCAGTCAGTGTGTAGCACCTAGTGTGTGTGTGTGTGTGCGTGTGTGTGGTCGACTTCTGATCCAGGTGTCCCTAGTGAGGATGTGGTGGTGGTGGTGGTGGTGGTGGTTTATTACTTGCCCCGAGTGTCTGATTGAGAATGTCATTGTAGAGCTTCTCGCCGCCTCGGGAGGACCGATATGAGGCCAAGGATGCAGGAGCAAAGCCCGATGAAGTGAAGAAGGCAAGCAGAGTCACCAGGCCCAGAGCGACAGCTGCCGCGCGGACAGTTCTTTTCGTGAAGAGGCTGGAAAGGTTAGACAAGACTGCAGCCGGCTTCGTCGAGCCGGAGTCAGCAGACTCCAATTTCATGGACAACAGCGGCCCCGAGAGCGACATGCTGAAGGAAGGGTACCTATGTATGTAGGTTGGCAGAGATGAGATGCAGGAGGGAGAATTGGGGAAAGCGAGTAAGGTACAGTAAGGTCAGGTAGGGAAGAGACGGGAGTGCGTGACTCGTACATGTAGCTCGTAGGAGGCAGGTAGGCTTATTACGACACTGCACACTCTTTTAGGAGGTACAGGTGGAGGTAGGAGGTAGGAGGTAGCTCTTGCTGTTTGCACATGAAAGGTGCCTCACTGCCTCTCACCCTGACCAGGGAACGCACGTGTTTCAGGCTAGACTCGTGGACATCCGCACGGCTGTCTTACGGGAGGCGGCGGGAGCTGGATGAGGTTGTCAAGCTGTTTGATGACTTCCGTGTGTTGGGAATCGTTGTGTATGTACCTCCTATACCTCCTATACCTCCTAGCAGCCAGAGTGGGAAGTCAAAACGGCTTCGAGGCCAATCAGGCGTCTCATCGTGAACGGGTGCTCCCGGATGCCGACGAGGTACCTCCTAGGTATAGTTCTACCTTCTAGGGTGGGGTCGCAGTCCCATGGCAGCATCCTGTGTGCAGCCCCAGCTGACATGTCCTGTGTGCATCTGCCTCCGACTGTACAGTATATCGTCCTCGGCGTCCTCGCCTGCTGACGGACATGCCGACATGATGACAATTGACAACCAACATGCTGTCGCCTCGCCTTGTGATGGACTTGGAGGAAATGGCTGCCTTTATGGCGTGCGGATCCCCTGTTCTCAGCTGGGATAATGGTATTTTTGCTCGAATATACATAGTTCCAGGGGCGAACAACGATTAAGCTTGACCATTACAACACCTCATTTGTTTGTCCTGCGTATCGGCTACGTACCTACGTAAGGTATGTACCGATGTATCCACTATCCACCTCGTCCGCTGTTGGGAGTCTTGGGACATGGTACATGTATCCATTCTCGAGAATATATTTTATCTACCTGGGCACCGCACCGTCTTTCATCAGTCACACTGTCACACTGCAACCTGACTTTGAGCACAGATCGTATGCGGGAGTATACACTGCCCCCAACGTACTGTATTTCTAAGGGGCCGGTTCGCGCGACCGCACTCAGCGCCCTGCCCAAAGGGCCTGGAGTACACAGAATGATAGGACAAAGGTGATGACGGGGATACAGATCCAGTCGGGCTGACCACCAGAGCACCAGCAATCCTCCACTATCATATCGGACCAAGAACTCAAATGCGGGTTGATGTGAACGCCAGAAGTACATGGACGATGGAGTCAGCTTTGTGAACGCCAGAAGTACATGGAGTCAGCTTTGTGACACAGTAGGGACCTGTTGCAGTCCGTCCCACTTTGCAAGCACATGCAATCGCTCGTGTTTGACTGTTGCTTATTACCAAGAAAGAGACGCAATACCGACGCTGCTGCTACGCATGCTTGCGACCGCACATACTATCACAAGGTCTCGGGTATAGGCAGTAAGGTATGTACATGTAGGTATGTACATGTAGCTACTTCCAAGTACTAGAGCAAGTCTACCTGAAGATTGCAAAAGCTACTCGCTCTTCGCCGTCTTTTTTCAGTGCCCTCAGTCAGTCCAGAAGTAGGTAGGTAGGTAGGTAGGTAGGTGGGTAGGTGGGTACATCCCCTTCGTCTCCTATCATAAAGTCCCTTCGATGCTCCAATTTGCGACCCAGCTGTCTACCTACAGGCTACAGTACCTACATACCAGGTACCTACTCCCAGCCCTCGTTCGAGAGAATGCCGTAGCACTCTAACATTCCCGGATTTCCAACTTCATTTCTTGACGATGACATCGAGGGCACTGCATTGCAGTGAGCTTATCACCATGGCCAGTAGTATCGCATCTTAGGAGGTATGTCGTTCGCGAACTCCAGTCCCCGTCATGCTCGAAGAGGCGAGGGAGCACTAACCCGCACGTGACTGGACTTGGCAGGACTTTGTTCCTTGTCAAGTCCTGCCACCTTGCTCTTCTCCAAGACTGACCCCAGGCACGACGACTCCAGTGTGATCAGTGGACGGAGGAGATAGCACGTTCTCGTACTGCAGACATCGACGAAATGGCAAACTTGTTCGGCACGCTCAACCGTTTCATATCACGTCTAGACTCGGACCCAAATACGACAGATGCTGCCACTCAGTCTTCAGCTCCTGCCCTGGGAAATCACTATGGCTTTCAAGTTGTACGCAACACGAATAGTCAGATCCCCCTTGAGCCCTGGTTCGACTTTGTCATTGGGGTCAACGGCCATAATATCGATAATCCGGACCCCAATTTGTTCATAACAGAAGTCCGCAACTGCGCAGGCTCCACCATCAGCCTAGGAGTCTTTGGCGCCAAAGGATGTCAGATCAGAGAGGTTTACGTTTCCGTGCCTCCTGTCGGCGATCCGCTGGGGCTTGCTCTACAATGGGCTCCTCTCGACATGGTGAATGACGTTTGGCATATTCTGGATGTCATGCCAAATTCGCCTGCTGATGTCGCTGGACTCTTGCCATACTCGGACTATGTGATTGGTAGCCCCGATACGACCACATTGCGGGGTGATGCAGCTTTGGTACGGCTCGTTGAAGGGTACATGAACTCTGCCTTGAGACTGTGGGTGTACAACCAAGAATATGATGTAACGAGAATGGTGACCATCACACCGGCCAAGAACTGGGGCGGAGAGGGATCGTTGGGTTGCGTTTTGGGCTATGGTGCGCTACATCGCATACCGGCGCCACTTGGAGAGCCATCCACCGACCCTGGCGAGACGATGTTCGAAAGTGCAGAAGCACCAGCAGCATACCCATCGCAATTTGGAAGCGAGAGTAATACATCACAGCCGGCGGCGCCAATTGGAGGAGATTTTCTGGTTCCTGCGAACATGAACTTCACACCTGGCACATCGCCACCTCCACCTGCGGATGGTACAGCGCCTCCAAAGGCTGTCCCGACTGGGAAACCCAGGAAAGCACGAGCTCATCATGCACCCGCATCTGGTCTCGATGATTATTTCGCAGAAGGAGAGCAGAAAAGCCGCGAACTCGATGGAGGCTCGACTCCGAAAGCGAGCAGCCTTCCGCCTCCGCCTTCCAAGGCAGGAGGGCCGCCAAAAGCTGCGTCGCCAGCTCCGCCGACAGAGGGATGACAGCGGTTGGGATAACACCATCGGCGGATGGCATTGTTTTCCAGGCATGCGCATGCCTCAAGGGGAGGTGCTGTGAGCATAGACAACGCTACATAAGGCGAGGCCATGTTCTGAACTTGTATATGCAATTCGACGTTATCATTGACTGTTTACATTGCTCGAGTGTTCACACGCTGATGATGAGTCAGAAGAGTCCTTAAGAATGCGTTGTTCACCTGCCATTAGACTATGCCTAGGCCTACCTATGTGCAAACAAATGAATGAGCGGTCATACCGAGTCTCGGGCAGAAATTTCCGTTCCCACGAAACTTTTCGATTTCGTCTTCTAGGTGTGCGTCGTTCTTGCCTAACTTGTTGTTTGCTGCGCGTCGTGTCGTGAAGTTAGGTACCTATTTCTGCACTTCACCTTTCCATCACCTCACTCAAATCAAGTCAGACCTTCACCAACTAACATGGCTGCGAAAAAGAAGAAGAACACCAGAGCTAACGGCGTGCGACCGGTCGATGGAAAGACGGCACCAGCTCATCTCCTCCCTGTGCAGTCACCTGTCAATGCCGCCATCTCCACCGAACCGCACATGCCGATTCTCGCGAAGCCACGAAAGAAAAAGAACAGGTTCGGCAATCCTCAGCCCGCCGACGGCGACGATTTGCAGCCATCCAGTCACGGTGTCGACGCTGTGGTTACCGACAACTTGAGGGAAACCACCGATGCCGAACACAAAGCTCCATTCGTCCTGGCAGAGGCAAGAGTTCCTGACGAGCTCAGTAGATCCAGCCCGACCGGCCTAGAAACGGATAATGACCGACACTGGGGTTCTGACGATATAGACCACGATGAGACTCGGGGTTCACAGCCGGGGGCCACAGATGCCGACGTCGACCTGTCTTTCCTGGATCGCGTTGGTAACACTAGTGCTCTCAAAGGTGGAAGAGGCCAGCCTCACGGACGCGTTAATCCTGCCAGACAAGAAGCACTAGAAGCTGTCAGCGACTTCAAGAGTAGAGTCCTTCAACGTGCTGCCAAGAAAGCGCTGAACGATACGCCGTTCACACCGTCCCTCTACCCGAACGATCTCTACCTCTATGACAAGCCTGGAAATACGCCAGAGGATGCCGCCATGCTCAACCTCAAGCGCCGCTTCGACGTAGCGATCATCGAACTCGATCCTAGTCTTGCTCCTGCCACAGCTGAGATTCCACTCATCATCGCTAAGCGAACGGCCATGTACGTTTGCGGATTGCTTCAATCCCACGACTGTCAGTTCCGCTGTACAATGGATGGGCTTCGAGTGCCGATCGCGAAGGGAAAACAGTCGCTCGCGCCTTGGGTCGCAGATACGTGGGAGGAGAGACTGGCGGACAGTGACAGAGACTGGCTCGTCAGTAAGAGAATTGAGGACATGGACAATGAAAAGGCACGCAAGCATGTCGGGAATTGCATGGACTTCATTGTGAAGTACAAGCTCTGGGGTCACATGGTCGAAGCTGAGTGTGCTGAGCTGGGCATCCAGCTCTTTCCAAGATTGAACTGAGTGGCGAGATTGGGGAGGCTAGGCGGCGATGTGAGAAGGGGCTCGCGAGGCATTGCCTCGTAGTCACTGCATAGTGCATGCGGAATTGTGTCAAGCACGCCCACTCAGCAATGAACGGTCCAGCAAGATGCTGATGATAGAAAGCTCTTGTGCATGGCGCGACTTGTTACTATGGGAGATAGAGCTGATTCACCATAGCAGCAGACATTCGTTGCTCTGCATGCCGCCATACGTCTCATAGCGGGACTGACAAGGCCCAAGAGCCCAAGAAAGGTGCTGTACAGTAGCTACTTCCCTACCTAAGGAAGCATTCGCAAAGAGACATCAGACAATCCACCTGCGCCCCTCGTGCAGCTTAAGCTTTCCGCCTAGTTCTTAGAGATCGCTGCGTTATCTCCACACTGTTGCTCCCATCTGCATTCACGACCCGCTGGATGTCAACATGTCCAGCGGCAGGTGAATTCGGGGCGTTGGCTGCCTTGACTTTCTCTTCACGCTCCCAGTGCTTGACCTCTGTGCCCAGGCCCTTCGTGCCAAGAGGGGGATCGAATCGTGACCGAATGGTCTGTATCATCTTACCAAACCAGAAGATATTCAAAGAGTTGAGAGTAAGGTTCGAAGCAAGGTAGACCAGTCCAAGCCAGAGCGGAATACCTTGACTTCCAGCAAATGCTAACAGTTGGCCTTGCTCGTCGCCATATATTGACATTAGATCTTGGGCGGAGTAGTGCTTGGGTGCTCCAGTGCTGTTGTTCTTTGTGATATCGGTGTTGCCGTTGAATATGGCATTGTAGATGTCCATGAAAACTAGGACGGAAGAGTAGTTGCCCCAGATCAAGCGGCAGGCGAAAAAGGAACCGACCAGAAAGATACCATTGATAGCTTGAATGGGGCTTCCAGTCAAGTTGAGCTTGTCACAGAACCAATGAACATTGAGAAAAGGTGAAGAGAGCTCGTAGAGAAGGAAGACTGGGGCATAAAAGTAGATGAAGGGTCGCTATGGCACAGGTCAGCTTTCCCTTGATCGGTGGTGGTGCCGACAATGGCGCCTCTGGTGGACGAGAGGAGAGGAGAGGAGAGGAGAGGAGAGGAGAGGAGAGGAGAGGAGAGGAGAGGAGAAATGATTCTCTAGAGCCAGACTCACATATCCAAGCGCAAACACGCTCATGGCACTAATAGCGTGGGCCAGCATGCCCAGACCAAAGATGTCCACATGGTAGCTACACTGAATGAAGTCCCAAAGGAAGTATCCGAGCGCAAAGCTCTGGCAAAGCCCACTGAGTCCAGTATATTCCCAAACGCGGCGCTCCCACTGGTCTCTTGGACGCACCGCTATCCTCTGCTCATCGTAAAAGATGACATACAAGCTCAAGGCACTGATGAGCACCGACTGGAAGAAGGAGACCACATGGACATCCCAATTGACCTTGGTCCTGTGGTTCAGCAGCTTGTATTTTTGCGGCACAAAGCGTCTGCTGAGGATGGGCGATACGACGCTGCCAACTACAGTGTAAAGCGTGAAGGCGAAGAGCACCTCGTGAGCATGCAGGGCCAGGGTCGGCAGGCCGAGTGAATTGGCATATGGTAGGACCTTCTCGACGAGCCAGACGGGCGGAGGGATCGGGAACGGGTCTTTCATGATCGCGGCGGGCGAGGGAGGACGATGGGAGTGGGAGTGGGAGTGGGAGTGGGAGTGGCGGGACGAAGTGACCAAGGTGCAGTGCTATCGCGGCATGCTTTTATATATCAGGAGGAGGTGCTGTATCGGTGGAGAGCGGTCAGGTCGAGCGAGCGAGCGAGACCTCCGATGTGAGTCCAATCGTCAGTTGCGCCCCGTCTCGTTCTCGCTTCTGGTCGTTCTGGTCGGTCGGCACCTACCCAACTGAACCTAGTTCTACCTGTTCCGCTCGTGACGGCGGAGGGCGGAGGTAGAAGCGGCGGGTGTGCCGTGCCGTCCCGTCCCGTCGAGCTCCAGGGTACTGCATCCCAAGAGAGACTACCGTCTAGAATTAATGCAAGTCGCGTGTTATGCACGAAAAGTTGCTTTAGTAGCACAAACACCACCACACCACACCAATCCCTACGCTCACCCACCTACCCATCCACCCTACCACACCGCACCGCACCGCACGCAGAGCCGCCGACACTATGCAGGCTCCGGTAGTGGTCATGAACACGGCCACTGGCGACCGCAAGACGGGCCGTCAGGCGCAGCTGTCCAACATCACCGCTGCAAAGACCGTCGCCGACATCATTCGATCGTGTCTCGGCCCCAAGGCCATGCTGAAGATGCTGCTGGATCCCATGGGCGGCATCGTCCTGACCAACGACGGCCATGCCATTCTCCGAGAAATTGAAGTCGCACATCCTGCAGCCAAGAGCATGATTGAGCTGGCACGGACACAGGATGAGGAAGTAGGCGATGGCACGACGACCGTGATCATTCTGGCCGGTGAGATGCTTGCATTGTCACTACCGCAGCTGGAGCGCAACATCCACCCCGTCGTGATCATCCAGGCATACAAGCGCGCACTGGCAGACTGCTTGAAGGTCATCCAGGATGTCTCGATTCCCGTCGACATCAACGACAACGACGTGATGCGAAACCTCATCTCCACGTCCATCGGCACAAAGTTCACCTCACGATACTCAGATCTCATGTGCGACCTGGCACTGCAGGCAGTCAGAACAGTCAGCACAGATGCGCATGGTGGCAAGAGAGAAGTGGACATCAAGAGATATGCGCGCGTCGAGAAGGTGCCAGGAGGCGAGATCGAGGATAGCAAAGTCTTGGACGGTGTGATGCTGAACAAGGACATCACACATCCTAAGATGAGAAGACGAATAGAGAACCCTAGAGTTGTGCTGCTTGACTGTACGCTAGAGTACAAGAAGGGAGAGTCACAAACAAACATCGAGATTAGCAAGGAGGAGGATTGGAACAGGATTCTGCAGCTCGAGGAGGAGCAGGTCAAGGCCATGTGCGATGCCATTCTCGCAGTCAAGCCAGATCTTGTCATCACAGAAAAGGGTGTCTCAGATCTGGCACAGCACTTCTTCCAGAAAGCTAACATCACCGCGATACGCCGGGTGCGAAAGACCGACAATAACCGTGTTGCACGTGCAACTGGTGCTACAATCGTCAACTCCGTCTACGACCTTACAGAGCGTGATGTTGGAACACAATGTGGCCTGTTTGAGATTGAGAAGATTGGAGACGAGTACTTCACGTTCCTCACCAAGTGCAAGGACCCCAAGGCCTGCACGATCCTGCTTCGCGGACCGTCAAAGGACATTCTCAATGAGATTGACCGCAACTTGCTTGATGCCATGTCCGTCGCTCGCAACGTCATCTTCCACCCATACCTCTCACCCGGTGGTGGTGCAACAGAAATGGCGTGTGCGGTCCGTCTCAGCCAGCTTGCGAAATCGATCGAAGGCGTGCAACAATGGCCCTACAAGGCCATTGCAGAGTCGATGGAGGTCATCCCACGCACCCTGATTCAGAACGCCGGTGCGTCGCCAATCAGAATCCTCACAGCTCTGCGCGCGAAGCACGCCGAAGGTGGCTCGACTTGGGGTATTGATGGAGATGCTGGAAAGGTTGTGGACCAGAAGGATTTCGGCATCTGGGAGCCACAGGCGATCAAGCTACAGAGTGTCAAGACTGCCATTGAGAGTGCATGCTTGCTGCTGAGAGTCGACGACATTGTTGGCGCGAAGCAAGCGAGAACTGCTGGTGGTCAAGGAGGCGATGATTGAGAGTGGAATGCAACAGATGTGTCACGAGTATGATCAAAAGCGAATTCCGATACAGCCGCTTCTCTGTGCAGAGAATGACAGCGAAGATGTGCAGCATTTGACAGAAAATTGCTGTTGACTGGGCAATGCCTCTACACTGTGGCTAGCACATGGTCCAGCAGGGAAGTATAAGCTGGCCAATCTTGTGCGTGCAAGAAACACACTTATGTACTTACAACCTCTCAAATGAAGCACTTGCGAGGATACTTAGAATGCTTCTCCACTTCGTAGATGAGGAGTGATGGTGATGGCACAGCATCAATCATTGCAGGCATCTACGAATATCAATGCCAACCTCACGTCGTGCTCCCTCGCTCTCTTTCGAGCAGAAGCTGTCTTTTCTCCACTTCATGGTATACATATGTAGCTGGTACATACACTAGAACTAAACTGGAACAGTCAGTATAGGCCTTGGCAGGGAAACAACGTCATCCCCTCCGGAGGTACAGTATTCTTCCGTGTCGGCCACGGCCACTGCATTAGACGATGAGCATCGAGTTATGCTGACACTGCGGCGCATTGCCCCGACGCCTCAAGCTGCTCTCGGACTGCGGACAAGTCCTTTTACCGCCCTTGCACGCTGTCAGCGAGCATGTCTCCATCTGTCGACTCGCCATTGGGAACAGGCCAAGGAGACACAAGCACCAGAAAACGTCCAAGACCCGCGGATCACGAATGTCGAAGACCAGAAGAAGCCAATTGATGATGGGAAAGGAGAATTGATCGAGGACGATTTCGCAGTGCAGAAATCGAGCTATGATGCGCCTAAACACCCCATCATCCTAGCTCATGGCTTGTTGGGCTTCGATGAATTGCGACCGCTGGGCAACGCCATTCCGATCCGTGGTATCGAGTACTGGTATGGAATCAGAGAGGCTCTGGCAGCGAAGAATGTAGAGGTCATCACTGCTTCTGTTCCGCCCTCGGGTCGCATCGAGGTGCGCGCGCAACGACTGGCAGAGTCCATCGAACGACAGGCTGGTGGCAAGGCGGTCAATATTATAGCGTATGCTTGTCTACCGATATTGTGATGGGGGCTCGATATACTGACCTTGTTCACAGACACAGCATGGTGGGTCGAAAATGGAACGACAGTATAGGAAGCCAACTAACACAGCCCTGCAGGGGTATGATCAGCTTGAATGAATGGAAGGCGAAGCACTAACGACGAGCAGTGGTCTAGACGCGAGACACATGGTTTCACGTCTGAAGCCAGCCAATGTGAAAGTCCTTTCTCTCACAACAGTTGCCACACCTCACCGCGGCTCCTCCTTTGCAGACTACATCTTCGAGCAGATTGGCTACACAAATGTGCCTAAGATCTATAAAGTACTCGAGGCTTTTGGTATAGAAACTGGCGCATTCCGTCAATTAACGCTCAAGTATATGGCCGAGTCCTTTAACCCGAGGACCCCCGACCTAGAAGGCGTAAAGTACTACAGCTATGGTGCGGCTTTCCAGCCGCATTTCACGTCAGTCTTTCGCAAGTCTCACAACGTGATTGAGGCTATCGAAGGCCCCAATGATGGCATGGTCAGCGTAAAGAGCAGTAAATGGGGGACGTACAAAGGCACATTGAACCACGTCAGCCACCTGGACTTAATCAACTGGACGAATCGACTAAGATGGTACTTTTGGCAGTTAACTGGCAAGAAGAAAAAGTATGTGGTATATTTCTCGAGCGTAGTATCTTGCTAACCAGACACAGCTTCAACGCACTCGCCTTCTACCTCAGTATCGCAGATATGCTTGCTAAGGAAGGGCTCTGACTGGCTGGATTGTATCGCGGCGCAAATCTGATTCACAAGCGCGAATGCGCAGCATGAAGCGTGGTACAAAACACGCTCTGAACAAGCACCCATGCCGAAGAACGATAGGCAGTAGAAGTGAGGATATTTGCAGATGCTACACCATCGAAGTAGCAAGAGCTCGCGCTTCGCCGCCGCGTGTGAGCAAAGAGACATGGAGCTCACTGCATGGCAGCAGTCTGTGTATCAGAGGGAGATGATCATGTGTACCATCCCGAGCTTCGCATGAGTGGTACCGATATTGCGAATGCGATGAACTTTTCCCATGGAATCTTGAAACCTTCCAAGCAACAGCCCCTCCTTTCCCGGCAGTGGCTTGTCACATGCGATTCGTGAATATGTGTCGCCTCCCTTTCTACTCCCCCTTTTGCCACATAGAGCCAGGCTCAAAGTCACACATCAGAAGGACTGCGTGTTGACTGGTCACCATTTCCTGCCACATCTGGCAGGTATCATCACAAGCTTAATTATCTATATATTGCTTACCTAGGTACTGTACCTACTCCTCTTCATACCTAAGGTACCTAAGCATTGTTACCTATGACCGAAGATAACTTTGAACAGACCCAATGATTTGTACAACTATCCGTACCTTGGACATACGGCTGCTTCCCGTCTTCCTCTGGAAAGAACGATAACCACTGGAAGAGTGAAACCTACTTACATAACCTAACCTTCAGAAGATCCGTCTCTGATTCAATACGTTGCGCACACCACTAACCATACTTTTTATTCATCCCTCCCGGAAACCTATATATCCTACGTGTCGAGATTGTAGTGAACAAGAGTTGTACTTGATTCAACTTTTTCACACAAAATCACTACCACCACCACCACCACCCAAAACAAGACCAACCTTTGTAAGCCAAGAGCTTCGACCATCGAACCAATGCCTCCACGCCACCTCGCGCCTTCTGGTGCTCCCGCCGGACAGTCGGAGTCGAGTGGTAGTCGTGGTTACAGTAGCAGTACGATTATAAGGAGGCGTATCGCAGAATTGATCGTTTACGGCAAGTGTCACTCCCAATCTTCTCTTCTCTCCTCTCCTCTCCTCT
>JH792512.1:29381-44810 GCA_000291705.1 Sphaerulina populicola P02.02b
CCTCTCCTCTCCTCTCCTCTCCTCTCCTCTCCTCTCCTCTCCTCTCCTCTCCTCTCCTCTCCTCTCCTCTCCTCTCCTCCTTCTTCTTCTCTCCATCCCTCTCCCAGCCAAGCAAGCAGCCAAGCAAGCAGAGCAAAACCCATCAAAACGCACTCACCTGTGAAAAACTCTTTACCTACTAACATTTCTCTCTCTCTCTCTCTAGCTCAACAACAACGTCTTACCAAGACGGAAACGGATCGTGTGCACTATTTGCTCGAAAGGACGGGTCTTTCGTACGAAGGGCAGATGGTCCTGCTGCAGGCGCTCGGTGATGCCTATGGTCCCGACGCGGAGTAGTAAAACAGCGGGTGGAGGTAGAATGGTTGTTTTTTTCATGTTATTTGCATGCATGGAAGAAGGTACATGTGGGTAGTAGAGTGGGCTCGGCCACGGTTGGGAATCTCCCCGTGGATCTGTTCACCGCTTCGGAGCGATCCATGAATATCAGCGCTTAGGAACACTCGGAACTTGGGTAATGAAGTGTAATCTCTGTGCGTGTTCGTGTGGCTCTTGGTTCATAGTGGTGGTATCGAACGTCTCATCCCATCCCATCTCATACCTATAAACCTCGCCCAAACTCTTTCGTATACTTCCTCATGCTCCTTCCCTCTACTTCTTACGCCGAAGGCTGATCCACCCGATTCGGCACCTCGGGCCTCACATCCATAACAGCCTTCAACAGATCATCCACGACTTTGGGTCCCGTCTTCTTGCCAATCCCCTTGATCTCGCTAAGTGACTTTTCGGTTTCCTTCTCGGCGTCTTGTTCGGCCTTCTTGTTGCCTGATGTGTGCTGTGTGATTCGAACAGTGTAAGTATGTGTCTGTATAGGTTTTGTGGAAATCGCTGCTGGTCAGGCAGGAATGGAATGGTACGTATGTACCTGCGACTCGAATGACTTGAACTCCTCTTCCTTTGAATTTCTGTATTCTTCAATTTCCTTTTGCGCTTCCGATCGGGCGTCTTTTACGCGCTTCGTTCGGTCTGGATGGTGTCAGTGGGATGGACGGCGCATTCGTGGTGGTGGTCGAAGAGGATGGGGGGTTCGCATTGGCGTGGCATACATTCTCTGGCTGTGTACATGTTAGCGGTCCGTCTTTGTTCGTCTGTTGGCGTCGCGCGCACCTTTCTGTACAATCTTTTGCGCCTCACGCTCGGCCTAGGAAGGTGGTTAGAAAGACAATCGTGGTCGCAGCGGACATGGAAGTCGCATACGTCGAGCAGTGTCTGGATGCCTGCTGAGTTCTGGGCCGCCTGAGATGTTGTTAGTCGTGGTACTCGCGTCGCGGGCCAGTGCAGGATACCATATTGCGAGATGTGCGGCGAAACGAATGGTATAGGTATAGGTGGGGGTGGAGGTGTAGGGAGTGGAATTCGTTCTCCTGCAGGCGAGCTGGAGGCTGGAGCTTGGAAGCTGAAGCAGTGATGTCTACGGTCTCGGTCTCGGCTGTATCCGCAATGATGATGTTCAAACACCAAACACCAAACACCAACCTCCAACCTCCAAACCACAATCCCACATCACCATCATGTCTGCTACTGCGAAGTTGACTCTCGGTGGCACCATCCTCGGGACCATTGGCATTGTGGTGCTCGTGCATCGCCAGCAGAAAGTAGACCAAGCTGTACGCCCCGACCAGGCCTACATCGAGTGAACTTGTGCTAATACTGACCTGCTGCCATGCAGCTCATGCACGCCGGTGTGATACGTGACATGGAACAACAAAAAGTCAAGCGCGAACGACAGGCCGATTTCGAGATGCAACGACAGCTGGAAGCAGAGTACAAAAAGTTGCAGAGCGTGAGCGATAGCACGGATGGCCGGGTAAAGACATGAAAAAAAGAAAAGAAAATGGAGCGAGATGTTCAGACATCGGAAGACACAATGTTTGACGGCATCATCATCATAGCGACCTTGGAATACCAGGGCGCTAGTCTTGGGGAGGAATCAGAGGCAAGCTTGACGTCTCCCGGCCTCTTCGAGAGGGCGAGCGCATCTATAGCTAAGGGCACAATACCTGCATCGACCAAGTGTCGCACTACTGGACTTTCGACAACGTGCCCTAAGACGAACTCTCCCGCATCTCCCCATTCATGGCACTAACGGACGACACGCCGCGAGTTCCAATCCAGAGATCCTTACCATCAGGACTCAAGGGCTCACTCACCGAGACCATCTACAATCCTCTGTGGATTCAACGCATCAGCTTCAACAATCGGCTCCAAGCGCCCCAGAACAGTGTCGTCCCTGGGTTTCCAATACTCGCTCCAGTGTTGGAGGAGGTCCGATCGCCAGGAGATAGGGAATTGGTAGAGAGCATGGCCGCAGTTCCCCCGTGCTGCATTGCTGCGCGGCAAGTAACATCTAGAGCGACGAACAAAAACAGAAAGAAAGCCGCGAAATCGAAATCGAAACCATGTTTTTGTTTTTCTCAGATCCTTGCAGCGAATCTTTTTTTTTCTCAACAGCTCACAGTTCAGCTCAAATGAGCAGCGCTTACCTAGTTATGGTGGGTAGGTAGGTAGGTCGATTGAATCAGATCGGAATATGACAAGCGTCGACGAATCATTTCACATATCTGCAGTCAGTCCAGATTGAAAATGCGCTATTGGCATCGTAAGCTAGATAGGGCGGGCTGCCCTCTTGAGACTGACACCGAAGCGAATCAACCGGCAGCAGATGTGATCTATCCATTCTCTGGTGTACGGAGCCAAGGTATTATTAGTCGTCTCTGCATTGCATCCAGCGAGAGTCTAAACAGGTATCTAGGAAGATTCGCCTGCCCATCAAGAATCCGCGCCGAATATGGCACAGGTACCCTGCCTGCTTCAAGGTAACTTGTAGGGACAACCATGATACCACCCGAACCTCCAAGTCTCTCTCACTGTACGCCAAGAACCCGTCCAAACCAAAGCCAGTCGTAATTGGACATTATTATCATCAGTGCTGAAGCCTGCAATTCGCTCGGGAGCCGTCCAAGGCCGCCTCAAACGCCAGGCTCATACCTCCAACCGCCTTCTCTCACCACTCTCTCCCGCAATTCCATGTCCCTCCTCTTCTCCGCGCTAGTAACAGCATCACCAGTCTCGACCCACATAGCACTGCTCCCACGGTCGCGGAACCGCTTGAGTCGATCCTGGTTCTTGCCATTTTTAAATACTTCCTCCATTTTCAGCTCACCAATAGGTCCAAATACAGCCTCGGGGTCCAGGAGTTGCTGCTCGGTAAGAAGAGCACGCAGAGCCGGCGAAGCTGTCCATGAAGGTGCGCGGAAGCCGCCAGGCTCATCGTCTTCGTCCTCTTCATCCTCCGAGTCGGTCGCGATGTCCGGAAGCTCAATGTTGTCTCCTTGAGGGTACTGTGGGGTGGACTTGGCGGATTTGGCTGCCTGCTGAGGTCTTGACGGGGTTTTAAACTTGTTGGGTTCGTAGCCAGGATGATACTGTGAACTTGACGCCTGCCCAGGAGTTTTCGCATTATCAGCAAATGGAATGCGGGCACTGGAAGTCTGCACAAGCTGGCTTGGGTGCATAGGCTTGCTGCTTCCGTGCTGACTCTGGTGCTGAGCAGTGACTGCAGATTTAAACATGCTAGCGTTGTGGGCAGCAGGAGGAGGGGCGTGCGCATAGCCGGAGAATTTTGATAGCGTTTCCTGGAAATTGTTAGCATTGCGAGTCGACCTAAATTTGCCAAGTGACATACCTTGCGCATCGTGGATGGGCGCTTTGGCGGCGCCATGACTGAAGTTCGCTGAGGAGGCTCATCTTGCTCCTCATTCGTGCGTCGTCGCTTCGCATCCGCCTGTTGGTAGGTAGGTCCATTGCGCAGAATACCGGCTCGTTGGGGCTGTGGGACATGGTCATCGTCCTCGATGGGAAACTGTCGCTTGGGAGGCTTGGCTGGGTTCGTGGACGGCACAGTGTTTTTGCTCAATTGGCGTAGAGTACCGGGCAAGTCACCCCGATGCTGCTGGCCTTGCTGGTTGCGCTCGCGGCGGATGGCCTCCGCCAGATCGTGCGCCTCTCTAGCCTTACGAGCATCCTCTTCTTGTCGAAGGCGCTCCATGTCTCGCCGCTGTTGCTCGAGGCGCTCCTGCTCTCTGTGCTGCTGCTCGAGGCGATCCTGTTCGCGCTTGTGCTGTTCAGCACGATCCTGTTCGCGCTTCCGCATCTCTGCAGCACGCTTGTCGGCTGCCTTGCGCTCAGCAGTCTGCTTGGCTTCCTGTATTCGCTGCGATTCAGCGACCTTGCGTTCTTCCTCTGCGCGCTTTTCCTGTCCCACCTTCTCGGCGCGCTTGCGCTCGAGCTCTCGTTTCTGCTCTGCTTTCTTCGCAGCTGCCTTCTCGTCCGCTTCCTTCTTCCTAGCAGCGCTTTCGAGTGCTTTTACACGAGCATTGCCGCCAGCAGTTCCCGGCCTGGGACCCATGGCAGATCCGGCGCGTGGTCCTGCGTGGCTGCTCGTAGATGATGCCAGCGTTTCGTGGTGAGATTTGTTGAACGACGACGATGCCTGGCCTGCTCGCGGTGCTTGAGAGGGCATACGTACTGCCACAGGTCTAGATTGTGTAGACTCCTTGGTTGGCCGCATGAGTCGTCCAGGAGCTCTCAACTTACCAGCTGGGAGCATGCTAGTCTTCGGCGGTGGTGGAGGTGCCATCTCATTCTCAGAGGTCATCTCTTCGTCAGCAGACTGTGGCCTTGGAGCATTCGCGGCAGCTTTCGCCGCCTGCTGTCTCTCCTTTTCAAGTCTTGCAGCTTCGGCCCTCGCAGCTTTCTCAGCTTTTGCAGTCTCTTTCGCCTGTTGTTCGGCAGCTTTTTGACGCTCCTTCTCTCGCACCTTTTCAAGGTCCGCGGCAGCCTTCTCTTGAGCTTTGACCTCCTTCTCACGTCGTTTCTCACTCTCATGAGAAAGTCGTGTCTTCCTGCTTGGGCTGTAGGAAACAATCGAATTCTTTCTTTCCGGGCTCTGGAGCACGTCTTTCGTCGACCACAGAGCACCGGGCATGTTAAAGACCTTGTGCGACTGCTCAACAGGATCGCGAGTCGGAGAGCGAGTGAGGGCTTGCGAGTCATTGTACGCTTCGAGCTTTGCCGCAGCACTAGTGCTGGCCGACGATGCGAATATGTTCTTCGCAGACTTCAATGCTGACCATAGCCTGCTCTTCGACGCACTCAACGGTCCATCGTTGGCCTTTCGCGACGGAGATTCGTGTGGTGTAGTAGACTCAAGGATTTCTGCGAGTATGGGATGTGAGACTGAAATTGCTTTCTGGTGCTGAGGATCGCCCATGTTGGCCCTCAACGGCGAAGGAATATCTGTGGTCGATATCGACTTGGCATGCATGGCAGGCCGTGGCGAGGCTAGCTTCGCCGATGAAGGCTGTAGATCATTATCTGATAATTTTTGTTGCAGGCGGTGAGCTGGCTTCTTGGGGGCAATCCAATCATCCTCAGCGTCCTCAATGGGGGCCGCAGTCTGCTCTCCGGTCTTCTGCGGGAACTCGAAGTCGAAAGGCTCATTCGGCTGCGCGATTTCTTGCCCGGCTGTAGGCAATTGTGGGTACACAGAGTGACCCAAAGAAGATATCTGGTGAATGCTCTTTGATGGTCGAGGCTCCTTGGTCTTGCCTAGCATATTGATACGGTCATGTAGGAGCTGTGCGGTAGATTTTCCATGTGGCCTGGACTCTTGTGACTTCTCCAGGCCGTCGTCTGTCATTTGATGATCCGTTTGTCGTCCGCCAATAGATTTGTTGAAAACACTATTCCTATTCAGCTCCATTTGCCCCATGCTGCGCTTGGCTGTGAGCGGCTCTCGTGCTGGTAGAGAAGAGAAAGTGAAGCTACTCTTGCGATTCAGAGGTTTCTCGGGACTGGACGTTTCAGACTGGTCATCTGCAGCCTCCATGTCCATATCGACATCATTCTCTTGGGCGACCGGCACCTGGGCTTGCTCAAGTTCTGGTGTTGGTCGCACAGCTTCGGTTATGCGATCTTCCATGGGCTCATCCTCGTAGACCTGTACCTCGTTGACGTCCTGCAGAGCATTCGCAACGAGTCTCGTCTCCTCCTCATGCGTATAGGGTTGCGTATGGCCAGGCGCGTCATCCATCTGATCGTCTGCGCCGTTCTCTGCGCCGCTTTTCTGCTCGTTCGCAGAGACAAAAGAGTCATCGCTAATAACATGGTTGTCTCCATTTCGCTCGGACGGTTGCTGATCGTATCGTACGGGCCCTTTCGAAGGTTGCGCGGCGATGTGTGATGAGCACGCGACGCTCTCATTTCGCTGTGCGTCCAGTTCCATCTCGTCTTCAGTCATCATTCCGTGGTATCCAGAATCGGTATACGAGTATGGCTTTCCAACTCGTTGAGGGCTTGTTCCACGCCCAGCCAGTTTGTGTTGAGGAGGTACATTCTCTTCGTCCCTGGGCATCTGAACGTCCTTGGGCATCTGGAACTGAGCGACTTTCTCGAAAAAGGGCGTACCTTTCGCGGGCGATGCTGCTGCTTGCTGTACATTGGGCGCGAAAATGTCTGTCAAAGGTTGTCGCGGTGCGAGAGCGTTCACCTTGCGCGCAGTTCGAGGAGTCTTGCCGCGTAGCTTCCCGGGCGTTTTGAACATGTCGGTGAAGTTGCTATGACTGTCAGTACGTGCTTTGTGTGCTTCAACGGGCGTACGTACACCTCGGTCTTGCTGAAGATATCGGCCATGCGCTCGTTCAGCCAATCCAGCTCGTTCCGCACACTATACGAGAATTCCTCTACATCCTGGCCGACAAAGTCGGCGGCCTGATCTCTCTCATGCTGCACCCACTGCGACGAGCCCACCGGCATTGCCTTGCCCCTCGCAGCCATTCTGTCGGATTATGAGGATATGTATGTTGTTGTGCGCGTTGCTATGCTCTCCCTGCTCCAGGTGCGCGTGTCAAGATGCGCGTCAATGGTGCTATACTGTCGATGGTTGCTAGCTGTACATAGTGCAAGTGGTGATCGCTGTCGCTGGGCGGTAAGGGTCGGTCGGGGCGGAGTGGTGGTGCGGTGGTGTGTGAATGTCGCTGTGTGCAGCGCGTGTTGTTCGTCATTTGTTGTTTTGGTTCCAAGCTCAAATGTTACCTAAGCACGACTTCACGTGACTTCTACCTAAGGACCCACTCCGCTCCTTCCTTGTATTGCTTGCTCCAACTTCACGACACGTCTTATTCCCGAGGAACTCACAACGTTAATACCGTGTCGGCATAATGAAAGTACATTATAAAATATTGAACGGAATTTGGATTAAGTATTCACCTCTCTCATCTCCACCGTACTACCACCACCTCCTCCCCATCGTCCTACTGTCTCCTCTATATAGCAGATCGGCGGATTCCCGATGGCTCTGCGATTTGCCTCCCGTGCTGCTTCTCGTCCATCACGCACATTGCGCTTGTCACTATGCACAGCACGACACTTCTCCATGACACCGCGAAGACGGCTGATGGAGACATCTGGCTTCACAGAAGAGCAGATGACGGTCCGAGAGTCGATCTTCAAGGTGTGCTCACGCTTCACAGATGACTACTGGATGGAGCACGACTACAGTGGCGAATATCCGGGAGAATTGCACGCTGCACTGGCCAAAGATGGCTGGCTCGGCATTGCTCTACCGGAGAGTTTGGGTGGTGCTGGGCTGGGAATCTCCGAGGCCACGATGATGATGCAGACTATATCTGAGTCCGGTGCCGGGATGGCCGGTGCCCAGTCCATTCACGCCAACGTGTATGCCACGCAACCAGTCTCCAAGTTCGCCACGCCGGAACAACGAGATCGTTTCTTGAAGAAGATCGTCAGTGGCGAATGGAGAACCTGCTTCGGTGTGACAGAACCGAACACTGGACTCGACACGCTGAAACTCAAGACTCTGGCTACACCAGATGGCGATGGCTATCGGATCTCGGGCCAGAAGATCTGGATCACGAATGCGCAAATATCACAAAAGATGGTCTTGCTTGCTCGGACGACTGCCCTCGAAGATGTGAAGAAGCCGAGCGAAGGTCTCAGCATGCTCTACATCGACCTCGACAAGTCAGATCCTGGCTTGGAGATCAAGAGAATCAGGAAAATGGGTGGCCGAGCCGTAGACGCGAACCAGGTCTTCTTCGACAACTACTATGTGCCCAAGGATTCACTGATCGGAGAGGAGGGCAAGGGCTTCAAGATCATCCTCCATGGCATGAACGCTGAACGATGTCTGCTCGCCGGAGAAGCCCTTGGTCTCGGTTATGCGGCGCTGAAGAAAGCAACCGACTATGCTCGTGAGCGCGTGGTATTTGGCAGACCCATTGGCCAGAATCAGGCGATTCAGCATCCACTTGCTTCGGCTTTTATGCAACTCGAAGCTGCCAAGCTTGCAACCTATCACGCGGCGAGGCTGTACGATCGTAGCACGCCTGAACACCCGGACTATGATGAGAGTATCACGCAGCATCAAGTCGGCGTGGCCGCCAATTCTGCCAAGTATGTCGCCGCGGAAGCTGCTTACACTGCGTGTGAGAGAAGTGTGATGAGCATGGGTGGCATGGGCTATGCCGCTGAATATCATGTCGAGAGATATCTCCGCGAGTGCTTTGTGCCCAGGCTCGCTCCCGTCAGCCGGGTAAGTGCACCATCATAATACCTTCCCACGTCATTAGTGTGAACTGATGTATAGTACAGGAGATGATCATGAACTTTATCAGCGAAAAGGCGCTTGGCCTACCTCGCAGCTATTGAATGACCTCAGACGTTGCCAGGAAGCGTACTCACCAGGGGGCGTAGCCACGGGCTCCAGCCTGGCTGAAACTGGTCTGATCACCAACTCCTTCTTGCGACTTGGACTTCCATCGCACTCTTGTATGGAGAAACTTTGCGGAAAGGGGGTATTCCACTTTCTTCGGCTCCCAATCACCCTTACTACCGAAATTGGGCGACTCCAAAAGACTCAAGCTGCAACACAGCTCGCTGCGCTGAAGAAGATCGCATCGACCGCCATCCGAAGCTGGAGCAGCACCATGGTCTGTCTGTCTGTCTGTCTGTCTGGAACAGATTGCAAGCCCAAACTCGTCGCCACTCCCCGGAATCTTTTCACACTGCAAGCGGTCGTGATGTATCTGTACCCACCCTAGAACTGGCACCCGTGAGTCATCAGCTCGGGATGTAGTTGACTGTCAGTATAGTCAAGGTACAAGCCAGGTTGAAAGCCTTCATCTTCAATCTTCACAAGGAAAATTACACTTTTTTTTTAACGCGGACCACAAAATGTCAAAACGAATTTCATCAGGAAATAAATCATCAGCGTGATTCATACGACTGTCTTACGAAAGCTGATCGTAGGCGAGTCCCTCGTGCACTGCTATGCAGCTTGTCAGGTCGGCGACCTGATCATTTTGTATCAGTCGTGCCGTGAGCTTGTTCGACCACCCTCTATAGGATGTACCTGTGCCAAGCATGGGCTAAGTCTGTCGTGCTCGATCGGAATGCCTTGCAATGAGTCCGGCATCGCGCTTTTGCAAAGCATAACGGAGAATGTTTTCGTGTACATCCCAAATTTCACCATAAGTGTCGATCGATTGTGGAATAGCTTCCATACAGGTCACGAGATATTCGCGCGCCAGGCTTCTACTACACATACCACTCGGACCCAGTCTTAAGTCTTTGTTGCCAGACAATCAGAGAAAACGAGAAGCGCCGTAGTCAGTTGCTTCTGTATACAGTCAGTTAACAAACTTTTGTACCTACATACGTCGCCTTGGCTTGTGCCCTGAGTACGTCGTTCCTGGCCAAAGGTCCCCATCCAGAGTGCCATCAGCACTGATGAGCTTGCAAAGGATTTAAGTGAGCACCATCGTCCATCGTATTCGTATGGCATCGTTGACCACGATCCTGTCCTTGGGGGTATAAAACAAAGCACTAGCCCTAACATTTTCGAAGGATGGGGCGCAGAACTCAAGCCGCCCCGAAATACTCCATGTCTCGCCAAATCATAGCTTCCGCTCACGATGCCGTAGCCTCGCACAGAGGCGCCTGAAGTTCTATACATCCGCCAAAGTACCAGATTCAGTCAATGCTCTGACTCTCTCGCGTATTTTGTCAAAGCTCTCCACAGCCTCGAGGTGCTTATCACGTCCAAGTCCATATACCACCCGCGTCTGATTTTCGTCTCTGGCCGAACGCAAGTAGCTGGCAAATCCTCTCGTTCCATTGACGGTGTCGCCACTCTGTGCAAGCCATCCGCTCCCACTCTTGATGCGAGCTTCTGCTTCCTTTTCGCAACTCTCAAAATATTGGAGATACGTCTTGTTCCAACTATGAAAAGCAACCAGGTAATTGGCAAACTTCTGATAGTAAACGTCCCAACTTGTCCTGGTGAGCTTCGTGGGGCCTTCTGGTGCCTTTGGTAGTGGCACGCTCTGCTGAAGATATGACAAAGGGCGTGGCATCTGAGTTTGAAGCACAGATGATGCCTTTGAAGTGAAAGGTAGACTGGATGTCAGGTCGCCCATACCCTTAAGTCCATCGTTACTCCGTGCAAATGGCTCCGTGTGCCGAAGGTCATCCAAGTTGACGTTCAAGCTCGACTCGCCGGCCGACTTCCGCTCAGCTCGTCGTGCCGGACCTGAGGTATGTCGAAGTTGCTGTGGTTGTGAAGCTTGTTGCTGCCGCCACTCTGATGGTGGCACAGAGTACAAACGTGCTTCTTTCGCCAATGGCGTGCCTTCTTCAGTTGGCGCTGCCCTCTCAGCTGGGGGCGGCGTGTCGATATCCATGGCATCACCGTCATCAGGGAACGCAGAACTATTCATTGGGCGGCGGCCAGTGCTGTCCACTTCAATCACAACATCGTCGTCATCTATTACATGTGGCTGCTGCGCGGAGCCACTCGTGGGGCCTTTACCATTTGCCCTGGTAGCACGGCTGCTCTTCCTGCTTGGAGCTTTGAAACCTGGCGGACCAGGCGGTGGAGGCGGCCAAGCAAAAGCGCCACCATCGCTGAAAGTCTTCTGCCATGCTTCGGGGCTGAATGGCGCGTTCGGGCCTGGCTGAGAGGTGTCGCCCGTGGCAGGTTGGGGAGGCCGCGGCATTGGCGACGTTCCATTGCTGGTTGATGTCGAGTCTGTGGTCGCAGCGCGCTGACTGCGTCGCGAAGATTGGCGATGTGCGGGAGATGGCCTGCGTGCATCTCCATTTGCGAAATAGTCTCCAGATCCTTCGAATTTACCGTGAAACCCCCCTGGCGAGAATGTAGTATTGATCTCCTCCACACTTCGACTCTTGGCTTTCGTTTGCTTGAACGTCTCGTGGTCGATTGGGAATGAGAAACTGTGTGGGGGAATGACGTGGTTAGCAAGCTTTCTGTGTGATGCTGCAGATCCGACTGGAAACCGAGCGAGAATATCGAAGAGACAGTTATCGAAATCTCGATCCCCAGTAGAGTGTCCGCTCCGAATGACGGCGACTGCTCTTTGGAACATGGACATGTCAAGCTGGTTGAGCTGCTCAACATCCCCAGACCATCTCCCAAACTCTGCTCGGAACGCTTGAAACGCAAGCTCATCGCCAGATAGTTGATCATCTGACAAGTCTGAGACACGACGCGCTCTCTTGGAGCGCATGATGTTCAGCTTCGATGGGTTGCCATCAGAAGCGACCTGTGTGCTGGATTGTCTGATTGCTGGTGGCACTGAACTCGGAATCGCCCAATAAGGGACACTGGCTTTGCTTGGCCTACCATCCTTTGCTATGCCAGTGCCGAATTGGCTTGCAAGCCAAGTGCCACGGCTAAATGAAGAACTATATGAAGAATGCTGGGTGAAAGGGGCGTCGTACATGTTTTCGCTTTTCTTACGCTCTTGCTTGCTTGCCTGTTCGCCATCGGTATGCGCAGAACCGTCGTTGTCTGGCAGCGGATATTTATTCGTGGCTCCGTTTCTGTTCGGGAAGAACCGACTAGGAGGTTTGGGCGTTTTGATATTTCTTCCAGCAGCACCACCGTGCTGCGCAGTGTTGGAAGATGTCATACTCGGCGTACCTGAAGTGGGTCTCTGCTCTGGTATTTCATCTACATCGTCGTCATCATCGTCATCATCGTCGTCGTCGTCGTCGTCGTCAGAAGACTCCTCTGAGGTTGATGTGGATGTGCTGCGCATTCGAGCAGAATTTTTGTTGGCATATGGAGGGTTAGTAGGGCTCCCACTGCTGGCCTGATTTCGTCTTGTCGCAGGATCCACGCTTCGCGCACGCGTTGAAGAAGAACTCTTGGCACTCTCAGGCGATAATTTCGTAGTGTCGCGAACGCTGGCTGATCGTGCAAGGCCACTGGCATTGAAAGCCGTCTTCTCGCCGATATATGATGAGTATGGAGTACTCGTACGGTTGGCCTCAGCGTACGGCGCATCATCGTTGAACGCTCTACTTCGGGACGGTCGCTGAGTATCAGGCGAGGTTGGTGAATGAGGTGCAGACCCTGGCGGAGGACCTGGCGGAGGAGGCGGAAATCCGTCACCCCCAAAGTCATCTGACTTGTGCCGATGCACGTAATGGCTTGACTGTGGCGCGGGTCTCTCATCGGAGCCCGGGGCGTTGGGGTCAAATCCCCCGGGACGCTTTGGTGTTGCAGGTGGCCGTCTGCGCTGTCCATTACTATTCATGCCAGGCTGACCAGCGTTGCTGTTTTGGAAAGACTGCCATGCAGACTGACGACTCGCTGCCTCTTCCGCGCTTGGTCCTGCAGTTGTGCCATGTCTCATGCCAGCTCTTATTCTGTCTTCCAGGTTTGTATTCCTCCTGGATGCTTGCGGACGAGTTGATGTAGGAGCGGCGCCTGGGGCAGGTGGCTGCGGTGATCGAGGCGGTGCCTGCTGCCGCGGTGGTACTTCCGGAGGCTGAGGGCGATGCGCAGTACTGGGCTCTTTCATATTCTGCCACGCACGAAATTGCTGAGTCCGATCTGCTGCGGGATTCTTCTGCGGCGCAGCACCAGCGGGGCGAGGGAAGTTGGTGAACCTCTCAGCGCCGGTTGGCTGCGGTCCCTGCGCTGTCTGTCCGCCGGGTCTTTGCCACGTCCCAGGCTGCGTGCGCCTTGGGGGCGGAGGGAAGTCTGATCGTGCTGCATAAGGACTGCCGGTGGACCCAGGTGCGTTGGACCCAGGTGCGTTGGACCCAGGTGCGTTGGATCTAGTGAAGGATGGATACAGTCCCGCTTTCCGGCGATCTGCATCGTACTTTGCCTTCGATGTGGGATCACTCAGGATCTCGTTGGCTGCCTGGATGGCCTGGAAGCGCGGCACGCATTCCTCCTCCCTCCCAGCATTGCGATCGGGGTGGAACTGTAGGGCGAGTTTCCGGTAGGCCTTACGAACATCGTCGACTGATGCAGTGGTGGGCAGATCGAGGTCCTGATAGTCTGCAAACGAGGTCGAGTCAGCGTATCTCAACCGCAAGGAGAGCAGGAAGGTGGGTGTGCCTGCGAGGGAGCTGACGAACAGTTATGCTTGAGGTCTGGCTTAACCATGTTTGTCGTGTAGGCCTCAGCTCGTCAAGACATGTAGTAAGGGTGCAGCAGTGCAAATGTTGGCAGGAACAAGCCGATAGCGGTGGTGATGATGGTGGGTATCACGGGGGACACATTGGCTCGCGTGTGAAGCTGGCCGCGTGGTGTTTGTGTTTGAAGCAGTGCTGAGGTGGTGTTAATGTTTTCGGTCGGCGAAAAGGTAGAACGGCGGTCGTTCTTGCGTGCTGCTGTTTCCTCTTTCTCTTTCTCTTTCTCTTTCGCTTGCTCGGCTGCTGGGCGTGGGCATGGGCGTGGGCGTGGGCGTGGGTGTGGGCGGGTGAGGCAGCGTTGGCGACGGCGGGCAGAGAGGGTTGGTCGGTCCTAGATGGATATGGTTATTTAAGATGGTATAGAGCCGGGCGCTCGACTCGGCGCGACGAGATTCGCAGCTGTGGCGGATGGCGTTCTTTGACAGTGACTTACTCGCGCTGCACAGGATCATGTGCTGGAAAGTACTAGTGGTGGTACCTGTGTAGTTGTGTTGTGGATGCAGATGCAGATGCAGAACTGTGAGTGCGATCAACTTTGAACTGCACGTGTGTCCATGGACAACCGGAAGATTTCCGGTGACGTGGCGACCGATCTGTTGACAGCTTGAACATGCTGCCTAAGGTAGAAGTCTCAAATATTCTGAGCTACATGTATACAACATGTAGATAAACTGCATTACTGCACCCCAACACGGCCCGCTATCATATCCACATTAAGCCTCTATTGCTCGCCGAGCTCTATAGACGACGGAGGTACGGAGGTACGACGACAAGCTGAAGGTCTACGCCACAAAGCAGTTTCACCGACACGTGCTTAGGAGGTACCTCAGTTGGTACATAAACTCAGCCACTACCTCCTACATGTACCACCTACACGTAGATACATGAACTCAGCCACTACCACCTACATGTAGGAGGTACATACTGGAAGCGCCCAACTTTGCATACCGTACCTGGTAGATAGATGTAGGCGCGCTCTGTCGGAAGGATACCAGGAGCGGCACGGGTTTCGATTCTGGTATCAAAGAAAAGGCCGTTCCCGGAAGCCCAGACAGCTTCATGTTCGAGTCTCTCTTTGGCGTTTCTTATGGAGAGCGGAACAACAACAGCGAGCAGGTCTTGGCTGGTAGCCTGGCGTAGCTTTGGCGCCGTCGACGTGGGGTTTACGGAGGCCCAAAGTGGCCAGCCGCCATCCCGCCACTCGTCACCCCCGAGCTTTTCTCAACTTTACCTTCATACTACTTTCTACTACATATACACTACTCACTCTACTCGCTATTAACTCGCAGCTTACCTCACCGTCACCGCCGCATCCGTCGCTACCTACGAGTCTTCTTTGTCGCCGGATCCGTCGTATTAATAATAAGTTATCGGTACAATAAAGCCGTTACTATAGCAACTCGAATTTATTACTATATCGACTTTGGTTCCCCTACCGCTACTACGAAGGCGGATAACTATAGCATACGAACCTTAGTAAGTTCTACGCTCGCGGCGCTGTCGCGCGTAGCTAATATCGCGCAGATTCCTCGTATCTACTACGCTAGCAGAGCTCGGTAAAACCTCGAATACGAACGACGACGATACTGCGATAGGTAAGAACGGCGAGAACGGCGAGAACGGCGACAGCGACAGCGACGAAGAGGTAGACGAGGACGAGGACGAGGACGAGGACGAGGACGTAGAGGACGTAGAGGACGCCGCTAGGTACGCTTATCTCTCTCGCTACTAAGTCGCTAGCTGACTCGCTGCATACAGTACCTTATACGTCCCCGACCCCTACCTACGCCGGCCTACTACTACGAGCACTAGCGACTTCTAGTTCTGTTCGCG
>JH792512.1:44975-63309 GCA_000291705.1 Sphaerulina populicola P02.02b
ATTATCTGCGTATACTGCAAGCGATATACGAAGTCAGGGTATTAGGCCGGGATACCTGCCGACGATTCACTAAGCGATTCGTAGCGAATCGCCTAGCTTGAGGCCGCGGTAAAGAGCCTATAGGACGATTCTTCCCCGAGCGATTTATAGCGAATCGCTTAGCTTGAGGCCGCGGTAAAGAGCCTATAGGATAGGACAAGTACTATAGAGTTATAGGTGCCGTATATTATGCCGCGCGTCGATAACCTTTAGCGTATTATATATAATATAGCTATAGCAGTATAGCCGCAGGGTAGAGTACTGCCGCCGGAGGCGACGAGTACGAATAATAAAGAATAATAGATAGTATAGGTACATACACAGCGAGCCGTACCTGCGAGCGTCAACGAGTCAGCGCCGAGTGTTTTGAAATGAAACTTGAATTACTACTACCCCTATATTATATATATATTAGACTATCTTATTACCAACCGTACTATTATCAACCGTACTATTATCATTAGACTGCGCTAATATAGCCGGCAGCGTAACGCCCCTCTTAGGCTATATACGCGTAGCGAGAGCAAATATCTTACCCCTAACCTAATTGAACCTACTCTTGAAGAAGCCAATCCAACTACGCGCGTACCTCTCTAAGCTATCTAACCGTGCCTCAATAGTAGCGACTCGCCGAGCTAGACGTACTAGATCGCTACTATTATCTGCCTCTACTATAGGCCAACTAGCGTTATACCCGGCCTTTGCGTATCGTTTACAATAGGCATATACCTTGCTATTGTACCTATCTACTTTATACGGACCGTAGCCCGGACGAGTACAGTAGTAATACGGGTTAATAGCGGCGATACCCTCGTAAGTCTCTATAATTCGGCCGGCCTAGTCGAATTTCCTTAGGTTATTCCTCGCAACCTTTCTCTTCCTCGGATCGTCCTCGCTATTGGACTCGTCGAGCTAGCCCTACTACTTCGCGGCGTCGCAGAACCAGAAATCACTAGAGTTGGTAGTAGTAGGGCGGCGAGGGTAGGGGTCAACCGGCGGGGTAGACCTATAGAGAGAGAGAGAGTCAGCAATAAGTACCTAGCGCCGACAATGAATGCCTAGGGCGGCGCCGCTAAGACATGCCTAGGGCGGCGCCGCCGAGAGACAGCGCTTCCGGCGCAGCCGAATAAAGAAAGGGCCCGAGGGCAACGCGACAAGCTGTCGCGCCGCCGAGGGCAGTCAGTTAGTACTTACCCGGTACTATCGTCTATCGTTATATCCGCGCTATCGCGATCTTCCCGCTCTTGTATCTCTACGAGTGCCTCGAACGCAGTCATCGCGTTATTACCTTCTCGCAGTATATCGAGCTAGAGTATAGCGTTCGCGAGGACACTAGTCAAACGGTTAGCGGGCGTCTCTACGAGTACAGCAGCGAGCGCGCGTATACTCAGCTCGGAAGGGCATTGTTGCGGTAGTGATATAGTAATAGGTAATATAGTGATATAGTGATAGGTAATATAGTGATACGTATCGTATATGATTCGTAAGTTTACGGCGGTAGGGGCAGCGACCTAATGAGTCACTCGTAGCGACAAAGCCGCGGCGGCGACAAAGCAGTACGGTAGGGCAGAATAGACGCATCCGGCGAGGTAGACGTATCCGGCGACGGTGATAACAAAGAAAGGTACTGCATACAGTATCTATAGCGAGGCTACCTACGAGCGCGGCGATTCATTTTAGTGTCTTGCTCGCCGCTCTCGTTATTGCCCTGTCTCTAATTGGAATCGTTCTATATAACTTCTGTCGCTTGGCTACAGGCGGAGCGACGTCAGCAGCAGCAGTAGCAGCGATACTCGCTGCGCTCGCTGTATTATCTCTATCTAAGGTAATAAACTCAGGCGGTATATTAGCGTCAACTACGCTCTCCGTCTATGTAGCCTTCTCTTTCTTAATAGAAACGCCTCTATCGTCTATATCGGTGTCTAATACGACGAACTCGGGTAGTTTACTAGCATCTACTACGCTCTCTTTCTACGTCGGTTTCTCTATCTTGATGAATGATTCACCGTCACTTTCACCGTCACCGTCGCGGACCGCGACCGCGACCGCGTCGCGGTCGCGGTCGGCGTGTTCGATACTCTGGATTACCTCTGACTACGCGCGCGTACTCGGCGCGCGCGTACTCGCCGCGCGCGTACTCGCCGCGCGTATACTCGCCGCGCTCGCTGTAGGCGTCGCGCGTAATACTACTATAGTATCCTCCCTATCCTTCCGCTTCTGCTTCGGCTGCTTGTATTGCTGAATAACGATAGTGACCTTATACGAGCGTATCGCGGCTCTAGTCGCTAGCTGGATCTTAAAAACTTCTATAGATTCTATAGTATCCGCGCTCGCGATACTAGTAGAGGACACCCTATAGGGCTTATTGGTCTCGCGGTTAAACGAGCGTACGAAGAGTACGTCGTAGAAGTCTTCAATATCGGTAACTGGCTATGCGGGCAGCTCCTTCGGCTCGAATCGCGCGAGCATAAAATCCAATAGTAGCTTCTCGGCGCTATTAGCGGTTCGGTCGCGGTTAGTCTAGTAGTCGAAGAGGTTAGTATAGGTAACCGGGTCGTAGTACTTCCACTTATCGTTACCGTTCTTGAGAACTCGCGTCGTGACTCGCTACGTATAAACCGTAACGCTAACATTAAAAGAAATAGCCGGAGGTAGCGGAGTCAACCGCGACGAAGGTAGCGCCGGCGTAGACTGCTGCTGCTGCGGCTGCTACGGCTGCTGCTAACGTATAGTCGGCGGTAGAGCACCGGCGTATAGTACGACAGCCGTAGCTGCCCTAGCCCTAAACGCGATATTGGCCTCGTTACGAACGGCATTCGCGTACTAGGGGATTCTCGCAAACGTCTGAAAACCCTATTAACTGTCGCTAAGTACTCGCTATATAGATCGCTTCAAGGGGACTAACCCTTACTTGGTGCGCAGGTACTAGTGCAGGTGCTAGCGTAGGTGCAGGTACTAGCGTAGGTACTAGTGCAGGTGCTAGCGTAGGTGCAGGTACTAGCGCAGGTACTAGCTGCTACGGTTAATACTAACGCCTACCTCTATCTAGTACTCGCGACGCCTCGCGTACGAACGTAGTACCTAGAGGGTTTGGATTCAGCTACTAGTATTAAGAACAGTAGTTAAACTTGTAGAACATAGCGCTATGTTTGATCGACGGTACGACTGGATAGTACTCGGCCTAGAGGCCAGGTAGGTTGTCGGCTATAGTAGGTACTAGTAGTGTATAGGGAGAGGAGGTAGGAATTCAGGTAGTATAGGTAGTGCGCACTATAATATATACCTAAGGAGGGCTTAGGCTCGCTTACTAGCTCGTAGCTACACTCGTAGGGATGACTCGCAGGGTTGAAATTATAAAATTACACACCGCTAGTTGGTGCAGGGGGCTACGGATCGTTGTAGTACGCGATAATACCAGTATCGTCGTTCGCGATTAGGGTATTGCTAGTATCCCTAAACGCCTCCTCTACCTGCCTCGTAGGTATCTAGTCTCTTGCCGCTAATAGCTTCGGTAGTATAGCGAGTATTGGCTGTTCATTTGAGTTGATATTGATATGGTTATTAGCCAACCGCCGTAGAGTAATATATGCCGTACGGTGCGTACGGTCGCCGGTCACCGCGTTATATAACGCGCTACTAATAGGTAGCGCGATGCCGTAGGGGAGGAGGTTCGTTTTGCACTATTCGTAGGTATCTTCGGGTAGGAAGGCCTCGAGGTCTATATATATTAGGTCAAGTTAGCGAGTAGAACTACGAGTAGAGCGAGTAGGCCTACCAAACCCTTCTAGTATCCCTTCGAGTGTCTGTAGAACCCCCTCTAGGACGCGTATACCTTGCTGCGCAGCGTCGTAGAGCTCTAGATAATAGCGTAGTATATAAGGTATGCCTAGAATAGAGAACGGACGGTTGGTCTGCTTCCGAATCTTGTAGTAGTTCTATACGTTTACGAACCCTATAACTATCTCGCGGAGGATCGTAGTATAGACAGCGAGGAAGGCAACGCGATCGCCTAACGACTCTAGGTTATACTCGTTTGCTGCATTCAAGCTATAGAAGTACCTACGCTATCTATTTAGCGCCTTGGCCTGTTGATTCTACTACGCCTCGATTCGCTAATTCATCTTACTCGTACTATATCGGAAGCACTCGCCAAACCGCAGTAGTAGTAACTCGGGCTCGTCGCGAGCCCTAAGCGAGGCGTTCTCGACCTCGTAGGCGGCGCAGCGTACTATATAGTGCGCGTCGGCGGCTAGAATGGTCTCTCTACTACGATCCGAGCGTAGAACGACGGGCGCGTGCCTACTATAGCGTAGCGTCGCGATATATTGAGCGAGTACCGAGACAGCCGACCTGCTAGTGATTCCGATATATATCTACTCTATATACCGCGAGTGCACGTCGATTGCCCCGTATATCTGAATACCCTAGTGCTCAAACTTACAGTATACGTCCATCGAGAGTACCGCTATCGGCCTAGGTATAATTACGGCGCCGTAGTGCTCTCTTGCTTTCTCGCGGCGCCGCTAGACTCTATCCGGGTTAAGCAATTTGATAATACGGTAGATACGGTCCCTATAGGTAGAGCGAGTCAATAGCGAGCAGACAGCGAGCAGACAGCGAGCAGACGTACCTCCTAATTATATTCATCTCCGAGCGTATATACGTATATAGGTTGTTGAAGTGAATGAATAAGTTGTATGGTTTTTTGATTGAGTGTCTGTCTAGTAGATATATATATGTGTGTGCTGACTTATGTGTATGTCTGTTTGTATCAAACAGATCTTATAAGTCATATATTACGTAGTTTGGAAGTTACTTAAGTTATATGTACTAATATACTCTAGGTTAGACACCTAACATACCTAGGTTATATAATATGCCTGATGTGCCTAGTATGCCTAGGGTATCTGACATGTCTTACGTATGTAGGTCAGCTAATATAGGTTACCTAATATACCTGAGTTCTGTAGTTCTATCAATATCCCCCTACCTTAGTACTAAGGCATCAATCCATTCCGGCTAATAAGAGCGCTCGAAAAAGGGTATTAGTTGTTATAGGTATTGTTTTTATTACTGCAATCGACTCTTCACTGCGATCGTAAAGGTCGTGCGGTTGCGCAGTCATATAATCGACTCGTTACTACTATCGTGCGGCCGTTACTACCGTCGTACGGTTGTTACTGCTGCCCGCCCTCGTATACCCTAAGAGCCTTTCTGAACTCTACGAATACTAGTCGTAGTAGTGGCTTCGTAAGCCCGTCTACGACTATGCGGTTCGTCGGTGTCTATTGAATATCCACCTCTTTACTTTCTATCTTCTCGTACTGCTAGCGCTCTTGAATAGCGATGTGTTTCGTCCGCGAGTAATGTGCCTATAGGTTCTTCGCGAGTGCGATAGCCCTAGCGTTATTACCGAAGATTACTATCGCTTGTGCCTGCCCTTTACCCAACTGTTCTAATAGCCGTCTTAACCAAATCGCCTCTTTATACGCTTAGGTCTGGCCTATTAGTTCGGCTTCGTAGGTAGAAAGTGCTACCGTAGGCTGTCGTTTCGAGCTCTACGTAATAGCGCCGCTACCTAGATTGAACGTGTAACCGGTAGTTGATCGTCTCGTATCGGTATCGCCGGCCCAATCGGAGTCGGTATAGCCGTAAAGATCGGTAAGTTCGCCCGTAAATGTGAGTTCGTAGTGAATAGTGCTACGGAGATAACGGAAGATGTCCGTTACTACTACGTAGTGTTCGGTCGTCGGGTTACTAGCGAATCGACTCACTACTGACACTACGTATGCAATGTCTAGTCGTGTGCCTAGCATCGCATATATAAGTGAACCTACTGCGCTCTAGTATTTAGTACGGAATACGTCGGCAGCTTGATAGCCGTTCGGTACGGGTGTTAGTTTTCGGCTCGGATCGAGTAGAATAGCTTTAATCTTTACGTTGTTCTATATATCGTATCTCTTCAAGAACTGCTCGATATAGTTACTCTAACTAAGGTAAATAGTGCGCATAGTACGGTTACGTCTGATCGTTATCCCCAAGTAGTGATAGTATAGCCCTAGGTCGCTCATCTCGAATCGATCACTAAGGTGTTTCTTTACGCTATTGATTTCGGTGATATACGGTCCAACGATAAGTAAGTCATCTACGTAGACTGCGATGAATGTCTCGCCCTTTACGAAGACACTTATATCGGCGTCTAGTATCGTGAATCCGGCCGCTTCGAGATACGTAGTTAATATAGCGTACTAGATGCGAGGTGACTGTCGCAGTCTATACAGTGCTTTGAGTAGTAAGCATACGTTATCGGTTCCGTCCGTGAATCCGTCCGGTTGTTCTATATAGATAGGCTCTTTACTATCGAGGGTGCCGTAAAGAAATACTGTCTTTACGTCCATCTGTTCGATTTCGTAGTCTCTGGCTGCAGCGATAGCGAATAGTGCTTTATAGCTTATAGGCTTTACGACTGATGTATAGGTTTCGAGGTATTCACTGTCTTATATAAACCCTTTTACTACCTAGCGGCACTTATACTTTACTTTGTTACTAATCCGTTTGATTTTGAATACCTACCTACCTTTAAGGATCTTACTATTAGCTTCTAATCGTTTGATCACTCGCTACACTACGTTGCGCTGTAGTGAATAGTGTTCGTCGTCTAGTGCGGGCTTCTAGTCACTCTATCTGCTACTATAGAGCTTAGCGTCGTCGTATATAGACGGCTCGTATGGTTCTGAGGCTAGTAAGTAGCTTATAAGTGTAAGAAGTAGTAGGTTGAATTAAGCGGTATCGTTAGTAGCGTTACTTTCGTATTACTAGTAGAGATGTCTCGGTTTGCGCTATCGTTTGCCTTCTTGAATAAGTTCGGCTATAGGTGCGTTAATGCCGATTGTTTTAGGCCGTATGTTTGATACGTAACCCGGAGGTATAGATAGTAGTTGCTCGTGGTCTGGCTGCGGTGACTCGTAGTCTCGTAACTCGTAGTTCGTAGACTCGTAGTTCGTAGACTCGTAGCCTGTCTGTAGTAACTCGTAGCTATAGTAACTGTCGCTCGTTATAGGGCGAGTTCTTTTTGATAATAATAGTAGGTGACCTATTACTAGTCGTTTTGTAGATGGACCCGCTTTTTCTAGTAACCCCCCGGATTTGGCCGGGGTATTAGCGGAAGTGATTGGTTGTTAAGCTACTGTTTCTTTATCTCCCCCTAGCTCTACTGCTATATTATCTGCGTCGTTACTATCGCTCGCAGTAACGCTAGTGTAGTTAGGGTGTAGTTTATCGAAGTCTACGTCGAAACGCTATTGTAGGCGCCTAGGGTTCTCGGAAGTGACGAGGTAGTGCCCGTTACCTTTGAACCCTAGTAACTGTTCGATTCTGGCCTTAGTACCAATTAACTTGTTTATATCGGCAGTTAATCGGTGGACGTATGCTTTGTAGCCGATGATTCGTACGTTAGCGAGGTGCGGTTTGTTGCCCGTCTATGCCTCGTATAGAGTGACTGTTAACCTGCGACATAGTAATCGGTTCCGTAGATATGTGATTCCGTATTCGATCACTAAGGACCAGTAACGTAGGTCAAGGTTTGGTAAATATAGTATAGTAGACTGCGTTTTCTGTTCGATCACTTTGTTGTACGCTTCTACGACACCGTTCTGCTAGTATTGTTCAGCGCTGGACAGGTGTAACGTAATCCCCCTATTTCGTAGCTATCTAAGGTAACTGTCGCTTATGTTCTTACCCCCCCTGTCTTGGATAAGAAGGGTCGTAAAGCATTCGGGGGTGCTGTTTGTAGTAATAAATTCTTCTATAGTAACTAGCGCGTCGGAGCGTCGCTAAATTGGTTTAGTAACTCCCTACTAGCTCTAGTTATTAATAATACTAACAAAGTATTTGTACCCGTCGAATAACTCGATTAGCGCGTATACTACGTCGGTATAGATAACGTCCATTTTGTAACGTCCGCGCGGAAGGTAATAGTTGTATAGCTTCGATGACTATCGGCCGAGTACGCAGCTTTCACAAATGTAGTGACTATCGTCGCGTATTGTCTCTATTCTAGTAGCTATAGTTCGGAGCTTAATTAGGCCGCGTTCGCTAAGGTATGCTATTCGCTCGTACTATAGTCGGAGTGACTTATCTACGGAGTAGGCGGCTCCGTAGAAACCGGTAACTAGTAGTTGAGATAGTCATTCTTAATGCATATCTAGTATCAACAGTCCGCTAGTGATAGTCGCGGTAAATTCGTTACCTCCTTACGTAAAGGTAAGGCCTTCGCTAGTCTTAGAGATACTCTAGATATATGGCTACATAGCGTTAAGCGATAGGAGGTTAATACCTGCGCTTAGTAAATACTACGTATTAGGTATCTGGATCTACCTACTATTTCTGCATCGAATCCGTAACGTGCCCTAACCAATTGGTGTGAGTTTCGCGCCGCTAATGCTATTAGACACTACCGCAGAGTCGATAGTGTCGTAGGTTCCGCCGATGAATAGGTCTTTGCGACCGATAAGTGATCCGGTTGCTCCGCTATCGAGAATGAAGCAATCGTAGAGGTTGATACCTCGGTAAATGGCTATGTATTCGCGAGTAGAGTTATAGGAGGTAAAGTATATAGCTTTACCTATAAGTAACACGTTGTAGCGTTCTTCATTTTTTGCTGTAGCTTTGTTACCGAAAACAGCGTCGTCGGTGGTTTTTCGCTTCTTGTCCGGTGTAGCGGTATTATTATTGCGGTCAATCTATACCTAAGGTGCTTTGCTAGCGTCTACTGTCTAGTATATACCTTTGTATCGCTTAGTACAGTGTTTGTAGATAGGGTAATCGAAGGTTCGTCGCTGCTGTTAGTTATAGAGCGTTATATTACTATCGCTCTAGAGGCGACTAGCGTATTCTTCCACTTTTCTTCGAGCAACGGCTAGGCTAACTGCTGCCTAAGGTACACTATTAGTAACTGTCGGAACTAGTGAGTGTTATAGGTTGAAGGCTATAATAAATTCTTTGAACGCGTTACTCAATCCGCTAAGGTAAGCTTGCACTAGGTATAATTCGGGTAGTACTAGTCGTTCGTGAATTGCGACTATTCCGTCGTAAAGTTCGGTGAACTTTGCGCTATAGTCGGAGATATTAGTACAGCCGGAGAGTAAGAGTATCGTAAAGCTATAGCATAGTTCTTAGTAGCGACCTAAGCCGGCAATCTCGAATTCGGGGCGCAATCGTATATCGATAGCGGTAAGGATAGGTTCGTAAATTGCTTTAGCTGTTTCGAGAAGTGATCGTACGATCAGACTATAGTATTCCTTTACTAGCGCGTAGGCGCCAAGTTGTTTCTCGCTGTAAGAGGGGGTGTGTAGCGATGTATAGAGTCCTCTTTCCTACCGCGTAGGAAAGTGCACAAACTAATTCTTGCCCTTCCGAATGAAGGGGTGCGAGTGGACTAATATACGCATGCGCTGCCCCTGCGCTCTATATACGAGGCCGTCCGAGGTCCGAGGTAACTTTCCTCTCGGAACCTCGATAGTCCGGCTATCCGAGTGGATCACCTTATGCAGGCCCGCAGCCTATGTATACAGGCGGTTAGGGTTATGCAGGTTATACAGGTTCAGGGGAACCTGGCTGTTACAATTATCTCCTCTCCCTAATAGAGCTGCCCTAGCGACGTACGTAACACGTATGCATTCCGTATGTTAGTCGCTATAGTAGGAAATCCTAGTGGTTACGGGCATTCCGCATTCTACGTATAGTATAGAACGCGACGGTAATAACAAACATAGCTGCACGTAGTAGCAACAAAGGCTAGCAAACATTCTATCGCCTAGCAACGCTAGTGTGATATAGAAGTGTTTTTCTCTCGCCCGCTGCTTGTCTCCTACGCTCTAGTTTTCTTAGTTCGCCCGTTTTTCTTCGCTCTCGCTTCGCGTTCGCTTCGCAGCACCAACGTATACACAACGTACATATATATACACCAACTCCTTTCGGCATAATGCTACCTAAGCTCGCGGCGCGGTCGCCGGCCCGTCCGCCTCGCAGCGTCGTTGCGGGCGCTAATAACGGTAGGGGGGTCTGCCTCCGGTGCATTACGTATATGTAGAAGGGTAAGTGTGCTGCGCTACTCGTGCGCTTGTTATGCGCTCCACTGCTGAGCTGTTTTACTAACGTTGGCTAGTAGATAGAGAGGGGCTTCTGCCTATTGCCTGCGACGCCGCCCTAGCGCTAGGCCTGAAGAAGAAGTGCGCTCGCTGCGCCAAAGGCCGGCACAAGTACGAGAGGCTAACGGACCCGAATCTCGTCCGTCAAGCGTAGTATATGCTTGTCCTACGCGCCCGCTATACGAAGGCTACTGTCCCCGGCCCTCGTGCGGACCAACTAAGGCGTCGCCTTACTCGTCTGGGCGAGTCAATCGCCTAGAGCAAACGAGTGTTCGCGGCGAATAAGGGGAAGTCCGTAGGTGTGTATAACACACCTAGGAAAGGGGGCGTAGCCGACGGCAGTACCGCGCCTACGGCTAGTAGCGCACTCGCCGTTGTAGAGCTAACGGAGGTAGCGAAGGCCACCTATACCCTATAGGGCATTTTTGAGCTGTAGTATGAAGTAAGTCTTATTGCCCCTGCCCTTGTTTTCACCCGCGTACTTACGCGTCTCGCAGATGGCGCGCATAGCCGGCGCGTCCGGTACGGCCCTAGACGCGGCCGTGGCTACGGCCTTCCCTAAGAGGGGTGATTGGGAGCCGGATCAGTCCGGTAATGACTACAGTAGCGACGACGACGACGACAACGATGATTCCGCTCTCGCTAGTGTCTTCGGTGCTGGTTCGGCTCCTAGCGTCGCGCCTGCGCTTGCGCCTCTGCTTGCTCCTGTCGTCGCTCCGGCTGCGCGTAGCAGTCGGAAGCGTAAGAGACGGTCGCCTCCGGCGTCGCCTCCGGCGTCGCCTTCGGAGTCGCCTTTGACGTCGTTGGAGGGGACTCTATAGACGTCTACGTCTCTCTTGCGCTGCGCGCGCGTGCCTTTGTCTCTGCTTCTGTTTGGTGCGTTTTTCTTCGCTTACATATTTATTAATCAAAAGTTGTTTCGCTACTATAGAATCACGACGGGGTTCTTACTATATAAGGTATCACGATAGAAGCCCTACTATGTTAGGTATCACGATAGATAACTTGCTGAAGCACTATTCACGTAGCTACTTACGTGCTTTTCTAGTGCGCTTCGGCTGCGCCTCGAACTCGTCGAGCGCGGCGCAGTCGCCTATATGCTCTTTAGGTTCCTACTAATCAAATTCCTCGGGCTAGCTACGCTAGCGAACCAAGTACTGCCTTACGCCTTTCCTTAGGCGTATCCCTAAGATCTTCTCTACCTCGTAGAGGCCCTCTTCGTCTGCGAGCGGCAAGCTGCCCTTATGCGCTTCTCCTGCGCGACTCCGATAGGGCTTAAGGTATAAGATATAGAATATATTATAGATTAGCGATCTAGCTAGGAGTACTAGGCGATACGCCTGCTTGCCGATAACGTCGATAACCTTGAACGGTCTAGCGAACTTATTAGCGAACTTCTTAGTAGGTACCTTTAGCCGAAGGTTCTTGGTAGACAACAATACTATATCTCCGATATTAAAGCTTATTAGAGTGTACTTCTCGTCGAAGTACTTCTTCTACGCTTCGCTTGCGCGTCGCTAGCGTTCGGTTAGGGTCTCGTAGTTCCTCTTTAGCCGTTCTGTAGTATTAGCTACGGCCGGTACCTCCCTTTCCAAAAGCTCGCCCCGAGCGTCTCTCGTACGAGTCGCTAGCTCCGGGTTAAAACTATACAAGGCTTTGAACGGGGACATTTTCAAGATAGTATAGTCACTATTGTTACAGGCAAACTCGGCCTAAGTTAGTATGCCTACCTAGTCGTCCTACTACTCTAAGTAGTAGATGCGCAAGTAGGTCTCTACTACTTGATTCATCCGTTCCGTTTGGCCGTCAGTTTGAGCGTAGAAGGCTGTACTCAGCCTACGTTTAACCTGCGCTTTATAATAGAAGTCGGCCTAGAACTGCGACGTAAACACCGATCCGCGATCGCTTACTATACCCGCGGGTAGGCCAAAACGACGGACAATCTTATAGACGAGGATATCGACGAGGTCTACGCTAGTGCACTTCTTGGTAGTAGGTACGAACGTAACCATCTTCGTGTACCTGTCGACGATTACAAGGATCGCATTATACACGCTACCGCCTCGCTTGCTAGGCGGAAGGTCCGTAATAAAGTCCTAGGTTAGTTCCTAGAACGGCCTCTTAGGCATCGGCAGCGCAGTCAGCTCGCCGTAGGGGCGATAGCGCCTCGCCTTTGCCTTCTAGTATAAGTCGCACTCGGCGACGTACTCGGACACCTCGGTAGACATTCCTAGCCAGAAATACTTCCGACGGATCAAAGCAATCGTTTTGTCCTTACTAAAGTGCCTAGCTAACGGGTCGTCGTAGTGCATACGTATGATCTGCGCTCTGAGTGCGTAGTCCTTAGGCACGTACAGTACGTCTCCGACCTACAGGTTCCTATTACGAGCCGTATACTCATCGTATATGCCTTAGTTGCTTATCGCCTGCTCGTACACTACGCGGGCTTCTGGTTCAGACTGAACTAGGGCGCGTATGTATCCGAGGATCAGGTCTGATACGTTGGCGTACGGATGGTCGTCCTGCGCAATCACTCTTATAATGCGCATTAGCGACGTGTAGCTCTACTGTGTGTTACTACGCTGCTTAGGGAACTCAACCTGTCGCTGCTTACGGTATATACGCTCGCAGGTTATACGGATGCGAGCTACCTTCGGATAGTCTGCTTCTATCGTGCGACCGTCCTACAACTGCAGCTTCGTCTATAAGGTAGGTAGGAGGTTGGACACCTCTTACGACTCTTGTACGTAGTTACTACGCCGCGACGGCGCATCCGCTAGATTCTTTTTGCCGGCTTAGTAGGTGATTGTGAAATCGAACGCCGCAAGGAATATAGCCTATCTAGCCTATCTGCCTATAAGCTTCTTCACGCCTATAAACCTACGTAGGTTCGCGTAGTCGACAAGCACCTTAACCGTATGCTAAGCGCCTTCGCAGTATAGTCGCTATGTCTTGAACGACTCTACTACTACTAGCAGCTCCGAGTCGTACGTCTTATAGTTGCACTCGGCGGGGATCATCTTCCGAGAGTAGAAGGCAATAGGGTACCACTCTAAGCTAAAGAGTTGACTTAGTACGCCTACAATTGCAAACGCAGAAGCATCGCTTTCGATGCGCAGCCGTAACGCCGGGTCGTAGTGCCTCAACAGAGGTGCTTGCTAGAACCGCAGTTTGATCTCCTAGAACGTATGCTCTTTAGCTACGCCCTAGTTAATAGGCCTAGGCTTCTTCCCTTTGACGGCTCCCTTAGACAGTACTGTCAAAGGAGCTACTACTCTCGAGTATTCGAAGATGAACCTACGATAGAAGTTCGCGAAGCCTAGGAAGGATTGTACCTCCGTTAATGTAGTAGGTATTGGCTACGCCTTGATTGCGTCTACCCTGCTAGGGTCTATAGCTACGCCGCTAGTAGTTACGACAAACCTAAGGTAGTCAACCTCCTTGCGGAAGAACTTGCACTTCCTTAGTTGCGCGTAGAGTACGAAGCGCCTGAGCCTCTCAAGTACTGTACGCACGTCCTTTACATGCTACTCGCGGTTCTTACTGTAGATAAGGATGTCATCCAAGTATACGACGCATATCATATCTACCAACCCGCCTAGGGCACGGTTGATATAAGCTTGGAAGGTTGCTAGGGCGTTGGTTAGGCTAAAGGGTATGACCTTGTACTAGAAGTGACCGTAGCGCGTACGAAACGCAGTCTTCCAGCGGTCGCTTAGCTTGATACGGATGCGATAGTACGCGTCCGTAAGGTCGAGATAGGTAAACCATTCGGCTCCTATAAGTCGGTCTAGCGTCTCGCCTATAAGGGGCAGAGGGTGTCGATTCTTGACGGTGATATCGTTTAGACTACGATAGTCGACGTAGAGACGCAGAGTTCCGTCCTTCTTGGGTACGAACAGCACTAGTACACCTGCTTCTAATAGGCTACCCTCGATCCAGTTATACTCTAGAGCACTTACGATATACTTGTAAAGGTAGTCTAGTTTAGTGCCTGACTGATAGTACAATAGTCGGAAGGGCGGCACGGTGCCGGGTCGCAGGTCAATCGTATGCTCGTAGCCGTCTACAGGCTTGCTACGCTGTTCTTCCGTAGGAAGCAATACGTCTTGGAAGTTACGATACTCCGCTAGGATGTCTAGTAGCGTAACGCCTGCTTCTGTCTTGCGCACTATAACGGCGTAGACACACGACGCTTTGGACATATCCTTGTAGAACTCCGAGGCGTCTTAACACTGCACTTTGAAGAACTCTCCTCCGTAGCGCTACTTATTAGTCGCGCTACTGACTATTACCTATTGGTCACGCCTCTATAGGCGCCCTAAGATCAAGTTCGGCTCTAGTGTGTCGTAGGCGTAGAACAAGCCTCCCGACGTACGTTCCTTGCCCGTAGAGTCTGCGAGTGTGATGCGCAGGTAGTGCGCACCGTAGTAGTAGCCTATCTGTCCTGTAAAGGACGTAGCCGGGGGAAGGATAGCGTTTTGACGACGCGCTAGGCTATGCTGCAGTATAAAGCTGCGAGACACTACATTAATGTCGGCGGCGTTATCCAATATCATAGTAGCTGCTACGCGATTCGCTTGCGCGTCGACTGCTCCCTTGAGCGTACGGGTGTAGTGTGCCTAGATAGGCAATAGGTCGTCGCCGTGCTCGATTTGATTAGTATCTAGAGATCGCGACTCTTCTCCGATGCCTTGCCTTTTTTTGGATCGGACTACGAGTCGGCTGCGGTTACCTTGCGAACCGTGTTCGACTTCTTACGGTCCGCGTAGTTGGGGCAGATAGAGTCGGAAGCGATATAACCCTTCTTCTTGTACGAGTAACACTCAAGGTTCTTATGCCTAGGCACGGTAGAGCTAGAGGATGCTTTGCTATTACCTCTACCGCTACGACCACTACGGCTCTTGCTACGGTCGCTACGGTCGTCACTACGACGCTTGGGTACGTCGCTCTCGGTACGCTTGCGTTTGCCCTACGCGCTATTATCGCGACGGCCGTAATGATCGTCCTTCTGACGGACGGAAAGGGAAAGATCGGCCTGCTCTAGGCGACGAGCTAGGGCGACAAGATCGGTACGCTTAGTAGGTATTTTATAACCCTTAACGATGTCCTTACGAAGCGACGGCTTCAACTTGGCGAGGAGGTAGCGAGTTAGCTGCGCTTCGGTATAGTCACCGAGTTGGGCTTCTAAGTAGCCAAGCTGACCGGCGAAGTAGCGTACCCCCTGCTCGGGGCCCTGCTTAGCCTTATCGTAGTCGATCATTACCCCGATTAGGCGATTCGACTAGTTACCGACAACGTTGTATAACTACTCCTTGAAGTCACTCCAAGTGTAACCGTTAGGGGGCTTACTATTATCGTGCTTATTATACTACGTCTCCTACGCTTCGCCTGCGAGCTACATGATTCCGTACAGCACCTTGTCTGTATCGGTGCGGTACTCTCGCGGGCTGTTAAGAAAGATGATCTCTAAGCTGCGGATAAACTCGCGACACTCTTTGTCGGTTTCTCCCTTGAAAGCCTTCGGTTTACGAACCTTAGGGCTACGGGTAGAATACGAGTCGCGGGCGACTCGTAGGTCGCTCGTACGAACAGCGTCCTCCTCGGAGTCAGACGGCTGTTCAGGTACGACTAACACGGACGGTGCCCGTATAGACGGTAGCCGTATCGATAGGGTGCGACTCAATCGAAGAAGCCGCTAGTACTCCTCTTCGGCGGCTCGAAGAGCTATCTCCTCGCGCAGCCTGTTATTGGCCTACTCGAGTTCTATAAGTCTCGCCTACGCCTCGGGTACGAGTCCAAGCTAGGTAGAGGGAGTCTCTCGTAGAGGGACTTCCTCTCCTGGTTAGTAAGGTTATACCGGAGGTTGTGTCGCCGCCTACGGTTGGGTACGGCCTTAGGTTTCCGTAGAGACTAACGCTTCTCCCTAAGGAGGTTCGTTATCCTCTACTTCGCCTATAATACGGCCTACCTACGTAGCGGGTACGTTACGAGTTGGTCGTAGAGCCATTGGATTGGATCTCTATAGATTACTACCCTTTAGAAAGGTTGGAAGAATTAGAAATGTAAGAGGGGGTATATAGCGATATATAGAGTCCTCTTTCCTACCGCGTAGGAAAGTGCACAAACTAATTCTTGCCCTTCCGAATGAAGGGGTGCGAGTAGACTGATATACGCATGCGCTGCCCCTGCGCTCTATATACGAGGCCGTCCGAGGTCCGAGGTAACTTTCCTCTCGGAACCTCGATAGTCCGGCTATCCGAGTAGATTACCTTATGCAGGCCCGTAGCCTATACATACAGGCGGTCAGGGTTATACAGGTTATGCAGGTTCAGGGGAACCTAGCTGTTACACTCGCTCTAGCTTTCGAGCCGTAGTTCGTAGGCTTCGTCACTTTCGGCGGGTATCGTTACTACTAGAGTGTTGTCGGTAGCTAGTGTAACAGTAACTTCTAGTCGCTTAGTAGGTATGAACTTACCGGTCGAAACGGTAACGCCGTAGCCACTAAGAATGATTTTGTTAACAATACGCGAGCGCCAAAGTGTCCACTATAGTAGGCCATCAAGGCGAGTGAGTAGTAGTAATCGTATGTTATTAGACATAATGATAGTAATAGAGCTGTCGATTGTAAAGTGTACGCGGAGGTAATTTGATAGTGATCGTAATGAGCGTGTTTTTCGTAGTCGTAATAGGAGTATATACTATTCGAGTGTTAGTATCGATTGTCTCTTTACGTAGATATAGATTGTTATCGTCGTCGCTATTGTCTCTCGCTTATGTCCGATTGATTCAGCTATCCGTAATTCGTATTACTACGTAACTCTATTTTTTCTTGTTTTTCTTCGTTTAGTGTCGTAAATCGGTCGGTTTCCGTGTTTGCTGTATGTCGGTCTGTTTCTATATGTTTGCTATACGCTATATGTTGGTATAGACGTATTATCGATAGGTTGGTAGATATTTTGTGATATAGTATATTGGTATAGTAGTGTAGGTTAGAAGTTCGTATAGTTCGAAGTTCTATAGTAGGGTGTACGTAACTGTCGTATAACACGTTCGTGTAGTACGATTGGTTCACTCGTAACTGTCGAATAATACGTCGTATTGTTTGATTGGTTCGGTTCTTATCCGAGATTGTAAGTTATATCTTAGAAGCTTCTAGTATAGTTCTTGTAGCCTAAGGCTATACGTTTATCTAATACTAGTATAGAATATACGCGTAGACCGAATTGGGAAGGTTGTTTTTTCTGGTAATATGTAATATAGAAACCTGCGGAATTCCGGGCTTATAACCTATTAAAGTAAATGAATAAGTTGCATAGTTTTTTGATTGAGTGTCTGTCTAGTAGATATATATATATGTATACTGACTTATATATATGTCTGTTTGTATCAAACAGATCTTATAAGTTATGTATTACGTAGTTTAGAAGTTACTTGAGTTATATATACTAATATACTCTAGGTCAGATACCTAATATGCCTAGGTTACATAATATGCCTAATATGCCTAGTATGCCTAGGGTATCTGATATGTCTTACGTATGTAGGTCAGCTGACATAGGTTACCTAACATGCCTGAGTTCTGTAGTTCTATTAATATAGGTTTCTCCTACTATATACCTCTACTTCTGACTTTGCGAGCGTATCTAAGAGTACCGTAGCGATTAACTCGTCGGCAAGTTCTTACTCTTCTGCAGGTATCTGTTTCTTGAACCCTAGCTCCTTTCGTATACGCCGATACGTTCTCGTACTAAGTGTCTAGCTATCAATCGCTAGAATCGCTACCGCCTCTTTGTCCGTAAGTCGCAGTTTGGTATAGGTATACGCTATACGTATACGTAGACTATTATGTTCGTCGGAGATATCGTACTGTTGTCGGTAGGAGGGTGCGCCTAGTATAGTAAGTCCCTATACTACGAGTCGTCGTTGGAATGTGCGCTATACAATAGTGACACCGAATTGGTAGTATAGGTTAGCGATAATCTATAGCTGCGAGACACCCTCTACGAGCTACGCGGCGATATAGGGCTAATAGTTATTAAGCGAAGGCGCTAGTATAGTAGTAGTAAGTCCCTATACTACGAGTCGTCGTTCGAGCGTGCGCTGTAGAATGGTAACACCGAATTGGCGGTATAGATTAGCGATTA
>JH792512.1:63485-86422 GCA_000291705.1 Sphaerulina populicola P02.02b
TAATCTATAGCTGCGAGACACCCTCTACGAGCTACGCGGCGATATAGGGCTAATAGTTATTAAGCGAAGGCGCTAGTATAGTAGTAGTAAGTCCCTATACTACGAGTCGTCGTTCGAGCGTGCGCTGTAGAATGGTAACACCGAATTGGCGGTATAGATTAGCGATTATCTATAGCTGCGAGACACCCTCTGCGAGCTGCGCGGCGATATAGGGCTAATAGTTATCATAATCAAGCACACGTGAAGGCCTTGGTACGTACGTTCGAGGTATACTGCGAGTAGATGGCGAGTAAACAGTAGTGGAAAGTAGTGTGAAGGTGAAGTTGAGAAAAGCTCGGGGGTAACGAGTGGCGGGATGGCGGCTGGCCACTTTGGGCTTCCGTCGGGGTTGGCTCTTTCGCGTCCCAAGCCCAAGGAAACGTCCCAGCCATCTGACACAGTCCTCAGCCACATGTACCTACCTAAGCAAAGCAAAACAACAAACAATCTGAGACCGCCTACTGCTCCGTCCGTACTCATCTCGTTACCCTTACACACACATACTATGAGGTTTCCATGTCCGCCTATCCTGAGGGTAGCGCCAGGATGCTGAGTAGTACAGGTGCCTGTGGTAGCGGTAGCGGTAGCGGTAGCGGTACCTCCAGCGGAGAAGATGCCATCAACTCATTCCTCGACAGCTACGAGTCACCGAGCATTCCTACGCGGCAGGTCGTCAACTGCTGTTGCGGCGCAACGACGTGTGCATATCTTCAACACACAGAGACGGCCTTGTCGGGACTGGAACGCGACCTGCGCAATGCTGCTCAGATTGGCAAGGTACGTCCTTCACCACCTGTCATGACAGACTGACACTACCTATTCATCCATCGTGTGCTCTGTGGTCGCTTTCATGTAACATTGCCGAGCGACAACGGGCGCGCGTGGACCATTATGATGGCGGCGTCGCTGACTTTTGCGGTGCAGGCGCTGTTGATCCGGCATGAGGCCTACATCCACGACTCCGAGAAAGAACGCAAGGCCATGGCCGCACACATCCAGTCGCTGGAAATCGAGAAGCAGGTGCTGGAAAGACGCAACGCAACCACTATCGAAGAGAACCGGACCTTGTTGAACCAGCTCGAATCTCTCAACACCGCCGTCGCCGAGTCTGACACGCAGGTCACGAACCTGCAGGCCACGCTGCGCACTACTCAGGACGAACTACACAACTTGTCGTATCTACAGTCGCGCACCGAAAAGCTGGAGCAGCAGCTGGCCGACTTTGAACAAGAACAAGCGTCATGGCAGTATGCCCTGGAAGAGAAAGCCGAGTCGGAGAAGTCCGCTCTGCGCCGATGGCAGGAAGCTCAACGCACACTTTCCGGTCTCCAGGAACAGATGGAGCGCATAGAGCAGGAAGCGAAGGAAGAACAAGAGCGCCACGTTGAAGTGCTTGGTCGCATGGAGCGGCAACGTATCGTCGAGAAGGAACTGGACTCAGCTGCAGGCCGGCTCAAGGGTGCAGCGGCGACGAAGACCGGCAGTGGGACTGTCGTGTCCCATTTTGTGAAAGATATCCTACAGGACAACGCGAATCTGCAGATGGGCATTGTCGAGCTCCGCGACATGCTACACAACTCCAACGAGGAAGTGGAGACGCTACGGAACCAGCTCTCAGTGCATCAGCCTGTGACTGTGGGAGCAGAAATTTCTGAGACGACATCGCCGCTGATACGGCCATATCTCAAGGAAGAGATGCGAGCAGCTACATCACAAGAGCTACATGTTCACCACCACTATCACGCCCCAAGCGTGCCCAAGACTCCTCTTGTCCGGAGGCCGAAGAAGAAGCGATATGGATCGCTGACACCAAACACTGGCACAAGCACGCCTCGGCACTCATTTTCTACTCCCTCTAATACAGCTGCGATACTCTCGCAGACTGCGGTGACCTTGCCAGGAAGCGGGTCTGGGCCCACGAATAGTAACCGATGGTCGTACCTGTCGGATCGATCCTTCGTGTCAGCTCAATCAATACAGAGCTTCTCTGGGCCAAGTTCGCCACAGTCGACCAACCGAACTTCATCGATGTTCGACAGAGTGTTCAGCGATGCTGGACAAGATTCTTCTCGGCCGACTACGCCTGATACAGAGGAACCGGGCTCACCAATGTTCGCGCCAATTGGAACGAAGCGCATATCCTCTGCGCCTACGCATTTCCAGCGATCTTCCATATCATCGCATCGCGGCCGGCCATCCCTTGATTCTATTCTCGACAAGAGTTGCGAGGACCTACGCGAGCTGGAGCCGCAATCTTCCTCGGAGGCAGCCATACCGGAGGAAGACGAACTTGACTGGGAGACCTCCGACACACCACCTGGCGAATACCAACCCGAAGCTGCCTCGCCACTCTCCGAAGAGATCACTCTGGCTCTCGAGCGGCCTTGCAAGCTACGACGAGCTGCATCTCACGAGTCAATCTTGTCGTGCCGCGGAATGGATATTCACACTCTCAAGTCTCGTCCCTCGCAACTGCTTGGTTCTTATGGTGGCCGCTCGTACACTCCGCAAGCTGTCATAAGCGACGCTACTGCATACGCCGCCGTCTCTGCATCGATGTCCCGGCCGATGGATAGTAGTCATCGTATACTGAGCGGCATGGCGCCTGCTGCGCTTCAACGACAAGCACCGTCTAACAAGGGTGGACTCGGCAGTAAAGTTGGCGGTTGGATGTTTGGCAGATGGGGTGCATCTCCTATGCCCACAGTGACGGTCACCGATGCCGCCGCCCCGCCCAAGATGAGTCGCACTGCTAGTGCTGCCTCGGGCAGTACCAGCAAGTCTGCAAATGCAAATGATCCTGATGTAACGCCGAAGAAGCCCAAGCTCCGGCCCCCTGGTATCAATCAAATGGGCCAGATTCCCGGGTTTGGGCCGGAGATCAAGATTCAGCACCCGCCCATTTTGAAGAGTCTGGATAAAACTGCATTGGAGAGTGTACTAGGTGATATTTAACCAATTGGGGGACGGAATGGAGCAATTTTGACGACTCATATTTATAAGCGATACCCAGACGACAGCGTTTAGCCAAATAGATTTCGTATGTATGTGAGTGAGCACAAATGGGCTCTCACGGTTGACTCAAGCAAGGCCAAGAATAACGGCGAGACTGAAGTACATGTAATGTACTCAAAAACTGAAAGAACCTTTGAAGGCTTTCACAATATTGAATGATTGTTCCTAGTCGCGGAGATTTAAAGCAAGTGTTGAAATACACGGGAGAGAAGTCTACAGATTTGGCTTGAATTTGTATCCCTTCTGCACGGGTTTATTGCCAACAGCGATGGGCTCCCACCACGGCCACGCAGTGGGAGCATCGTTCTGCATCGTGCCTGTGAAGTTTGTCTGTCTCTTTTCCAAGAAGGCTTTCACGCCCTCCTTGTTGTCCTTTGAGGTGAACAGTTCGTACACGATTCTGCTATCCAACAAGTGTGTGGCTTCTGGACTGCCTGGGCCGCGGTACATCAACTCTTTGATCAAGTGTAGACTGACGCCGGAACAGTTCTTGACAATCTCGTCGGCGAGTTCTAGGGCTCGGGGGAGGACTGCATCGGGCGTAGGGAGGGTTTCGGTGAAGAGGTCGGACAGCAGTGGATGTGAAGCGGGATAGATCGAGCCCGTTGTGCAAAGATGAAGCGCTTTGGAGGTGCTGTTCTTCAAGTCAGCTGTGTTGCAGCGCACATGCAATGCAACTTCTGAACTGACCCAATTAGACGTGGCAGGAAGAAGCTGCTGGCCGCCTCCATCACGAGTCCTCTTCTCGCGAATACGAATCCAATCTTGGCGTCCTTGTACGCGATTCGGATATTCATGGGCAAGGTCATGGTCACACCCACACCTACTGCCGCACCATTGAGTGCAGCAATCGTAGGCTTCCGACATCGATTGATCGCCATGGTCACTCGTCCTCCACCATCTCTGTGATCTCTCACTGCCTCTTCTCCTCCAACAAACCCAGTGTCCAAGTCTGCGCCAGCACAGAACATTTTGCCATGTCCAGTCTGGACAATACACTTGACGCGATCATCGATATCGAACAGCGTGTATGCATGCTCCAGCTCTCGCATCATCGTGGGCGTGAAGGCATTGTACTTCTTCGGCCTGTACAGCGTAACAAGCTGAATCGGTGTGACCTCTGTGGACGACTCAGGCACATTGGTGACTGTGATTTCCGTGAAACCGATGTCTGCATAGCTTCGAGGGATGGGGATTTGGTGAAGTGAAGGAGATTCGAGGTATTGCGAGCCTTTGCCGGAGCCTGACATGTTTGACAATCGGTCGTGTGTTCTGTTTCGTGGTATAGCCTGAGAGGTGAGTGATATGAACAGTACGTGAGAGGACTTACAGTCAGTAGGTAGGTTACCTAGCAATTGGACAATGGTGTCGTTGAGGATCTGGCAATTCCGCTTACCACGGCAATTGCTGCATCTGGCAAGCTGTTCAGCCTCCTTGAGTTAAGTACATGTATGTAGGAGGTACATGTAGGAGGTAGTCAGTGTCAAGAGGAGGATTGCCGAGGTGGCAGGTGGCTGTCTTCGTGCTGCCAAGTGCCAAGTCGCAGTGTTTCACGTGATGCTGGAAGATCCCGTCTCCTCCTACCTCCGACCTCCGACCTCCGCACCTAAACTCCTACCTCCTACCTCCTACCTCCACAAGGTGCAGGTATGTACCTTGTGTACTCACAGTATTCGGCTCACCAGTGCCGGACAGTTGGTATGCCAGGCTCTGTGCGTCATAGATCTGCTCTGGATGCACTGTAGCAATGCTGCAACAGTGCAACAGTGCAACGTAGGCGGTGCATGCTGCTGTGTTCCCAGGTCGGTTCCGCTCGTTGCCGAGTATGGTGTTTATTACATTGTTTCGTCTCGACCAGACAGATGCCTAAATATACCTACCTACCTCCTACGTGCTGTGTGCTCGTGCCATGAGGCATATGTACTTACATAGTAGCATCGCCTCTCCTGTCAAGACCTGAAGCAAGATCCCCCAATTGAGCAACTACTACCTGACCCAAGAAGCCATGGCTCCTCCGCTCATCGCTCTCGAGGAACATTTCCTCTCCACCGCCATTCTCGATGCTTACGATGATCAATACCGAGAACAGTACAATGCCATTCCTGGTGTGAAGGCCAAACTCGCCGATCTTGACGCCGTACGGCTGAGCGAGATGGACAAGGGGGGAATCCGGTTGCAAGTAGTCTCGCACGCATGCATACCAGGTGCCCCAAATCCTGAGCTCTGCAGAAAAGGCAACGATCAGCTTGCTGCTGCGATACGGAAGAATCCAGAACGACTGGCAGGTCTTGCTGTCCTGCCAATGGCTAGTCCCAAAGAGTCTGCGATTGAGCTCGAGCGATGTGTCAAGGACCTTGGGTTTCCTGGCGCATTAATCGATAACCACGCCGATGGGAAATACTTTGATGGCGATGAGTACGATGTCATGTGGCAGAAGGCGGAAGAACTCGATGTGGCCATCTATCTGCATCCGACGTGGCCTACCGAGGACATGATGCAATCATACACCGGGAATTTCACAACTGGTGCCACTATGAGCATGTCCGCTTCGGGGTGGGGATGGCACACCGAGACTGGTCTTCACGTTCTCCGATTGTATGCTGCCGGACTCTTTGACAAGTTTCCCAAACTGAAGATCATCATCGGCCATTTTGGTGAAATGCTGCCGTTCATGCTGCATAGAGTGTCGAAGCTGAGCTCCAGATGGGGCGAGCAGCACAGGAAGTTTTTGCAGGTCTGGAAGGAGAACATATGGCTCACGACATCAGGCGTGTGGTCCCTGGATCCCTTGAAGTGCATCCTGGGGAATACCAATATAGACCATATCTTGTTCAGCGTGGACTACCCTTTCGAAACGAACGAGAACGGGCTCAAGTGGATGGTGGAGCTTGAGCAAAGTGGTCTTGTAAGCCGAGAAGATCTGGAAAAGATTGCGTATAAGAACGCCGAGAAAGTGTTGAAAATACGGCTACCGTGAGCGAAGAACGGTGCCGACGAACAGCTTGATAGGCAGTCGTATATTGCAGTGTACTTGGAGAGTGGACTTTATGTAGTTGTTGGTATGACCTAGTGCTCGCAAGTCGCAACGACATATGCCACCAAGCATGCCATTACCACGGGATATTTCGGTTGATCGGTTCCTGCCTTGCCTTGGCGTTGCGGCTGCATACAGCCGACCTTCTACATACACACCACAGAGGTATTCTTGGCACTTGTTTTCACTTTTCAGGAGAACCTAGCCGATCACCAGGGTACGGCATCCCTTTGGCTGTGAAACATGGTTCTACATACAAAGCCACGATCCCCTCACCTCCCATAGGCTCCCAACCGATAAGGAGGCCGCCCTTGACTCGAAACAGCAACCTGGAACTGCGTCCCGTGATTTCGTGGCAATATCGGGTTTCTGCCAGCCAGTCAGAAAGAGTCTCTATTCACGTCGACTCGTGACTCTGCCGCGCATGTCGCTTGAGTTCACGCCTGTTGCCTCGTATATTCCAGGGTAATGGGCCTGTACTACTCCCACCGGAGAGGGCTTGATGAGTCCGCGCGGATAGTGTTGCCTAAGCAGCACCGGGCGCAAGATGCATAAGTACTCCCATGCTCCTCCACCTGGTATTCGCATAAGTACTTCCGCCCTCCCTCTCATTGCCAGCGAACATGTTCTCTGTCAGCAGAAGAGACAAGTCCTACAGAGACAGCTTCTCCCATCGAGCGGGAAAATCGATGAGTAGCAAGAGGCAGAAGTCTTTCAAGGAGTATAGCACATCAAAGCGAATCAGCACCATACAACCGATTGTGCAACAGCAACAGCAACAACAACCTTCGACTCATTCATCTCCAACCAGGACAGCCAGCTCGCCCACATCACCGTACGTAGTGTCGACACATTGTGAAGTCCACAGGCTGACGCTTTCTAGTAACCTCAACTCCGCAATTGTCACAATAGCGATCGGTCCAGAGCAGCGACTGTTCGCTGCTCACGAAGATGTCCTCTGCAAATCGCCAGTCTTCGCTCAACAAATCCGCAAGCAATTCATCGAGTCAGACGTCAGTGGGAAACGTATCGATGTCCCGAACGAAATGCCGGAGGTCTTCTCAGCCCTGCTAGAGTACTTGTACAAGGGTGACTACACACCGAAGCTCGAGTACGATAAGAGTCATCACACGTGGTTTCTCGACAGTGGCGATGCAGCAAGAGGCATGCCAGAGAGCACTGTGTGCACATCCAACAACCATGTCCTTCTCAAAGACACAGTTGTCTACGTACGTGCCCCCGGGCATGGATAGATGGCGGTCACACACTAACTGATCTCATAGTGCTCAGCCTATCGCTACGGACTCCCAGACCTCCAACGCCTCGCACTCAAAAAGCAAGGTCTTCAAGCTGGGATCCAGTGCTCCACCATCCTCTCATCGGCTCGCTATGCATACGCCAACACCCCGGCCTCCGATTCCAAGCTACGAGCACACTATCTCGCCCTCATCATCAGAAGCCGAAACACTTTCAAGCGCAGCGGGACTATGCAGATGGAAATGGAAGCTGGAGGCTCGCCCCTCTTCTTCGACCTCTTCGTCGCGATGGGTAAGCCTTATACACCACACTCTTTACAAGCATCCTGGCTATCGATACCAAAACTGACGTTACCAGTCAACCATCTCGACGACATTGCCTCTTCCACTCGCTCTCCGCGTACCTAGATCTGCTGCGCACTACCACTTCAGCGCCTAACGGGCTCATCATCCCCAAGCTGATATCACCTGACGCACACGAGGACCAAACAAAACAAGACTCCCAACTGACTTATATCTTCTTCTCACCATCATCATCCCGCCTCCCTGGCTGCCGCTCGGTCACAGCATCTCGTATCTCATACTACTTACTTACTACATACCTATTGATACCCATTTTGTTTATTATTATTACGAAAAAAAAAGGAAATCTGGAGCAGAAAATTCCAACTACTTCTAGCATGGCGTACGTACATGTATATTGCAACAAGTGTGGTGTCGAGCATCAGAAAACAAGACCAAGACAAGACACAAGCAGAAGACCCCATGTTGTACTTTTATTGCAATTTTTCATTACGATGGCGTTGGGAGGAGTGGGATCAGAATGCTAAGTACATGTAGGCTGTGCATGGAGGAGATCAGGATGTCATAATACCGATGTGTGACGCGTGGCATTGAAAATGAATAGGTAGAAATGCTAAAACTAGCATGCTGCTGATTGGAGTGGAAGGACGTAGAGAACAAACAAGAGTATGTCGAAGAATAATGTAGAAAATTGCCCTTGATGATATGAAAAGATCAGACCAATAGCGTCCCGTAGTCTAATAGAACTCCATCTCACCAATGCCAGGTTCATCCCTGAGTTCTTCACCAGTCTTGTCTCTCTTCAGAAACTCAACAATATTGACATTCACTATGACACCTTTGACTACCCCAATGAGTTGATCTGCAGAGATCAATATAGTCAGAAATCACACTTCTGCAAGCTGTTTCTATATGAAACAGGCCACTGGATTGTGGAACATCTTCCCCAAGAAACGATGGTTTGGGAAGATTTCGAGCCGGCTTCAGAGTCCGTGGCACACCTGGGTGAGAGATCATGACCGTACATGCACGAGGAGCGGCATTCCAGGTTTCGAAAGGGAACGGCAAGCCTTCGTCGTCGACGACCGTGTCCATATCGACAGGCACGTATCCCAAAAGGTATTCCGGCTTGATAGTAGAGGTATAGGCCTTTACTAGTTCACCCAAGGTGTCCTTAGCTATCGGCCGAGTAGCCCCGACTAGCAAGTCCAGAAGCGTCTCGATCGTTCGTAACACGCACCCCGTATCCTCTATAGCGGCGTCAATCGGAACAAGGAACTGAAATCGGTCGTCGAAGCTCTCCGTCCTAAGATCCTCCCAGTCGAGATCAACATACGTGAAATCCTTATCTAGCTGGTTAGGACAGTTCTCGTCGTTGAAGAAATGCATCGCCGCTCCTAGGATAGCGAAACAATCAACTGTAGGAGGGTTCGCAACGGCCAAACATTCCCCGATTCCACCTATGTTGGAAGCGAGGGTTTAGGTACCACCGGTACATCGTGAACTCCGCCCTGGAAATCTCCAAAACGCGAGGCGGGATCGAGAACAGACTGCCCGGACCAGGGGCTGTTGTCGAGATGCCTATATCTCCCATGTCGCTCAGAAGCTGGAGCGAGACACATTGCCGCAATACATGTATGCCGACATGGCCATATCACTATTACCTTAGTGAGCGATGCAGTTGCGATGGAGCCATGCTTGTCAGGCACGCGAGCATCTCCTGCGACCCTTGCCAATGATCTTCAGGGTATACCAGGGGCGACCCAAGTCCACCTTCAGTAGTAGTAGCACGTTGTGACTCATGCGGAAACTGCTAGCGCCGGCGATGTAATGTTGGTACGTGCTGGATGATTCATTCTTCCGACCCCAATCTATGGACCAGACGATATGCTATGCATAACGCATGTTGCCTTCCTTCGAGCGAAGTGGCGACACTTGATGCAGATCGCAAGGCTGACATCCCGGCTTTTCAATGATAGCACTGGTTGGCTATTAGGCAGTGGTCATACTCCTGTGCCTGGGAAGGCACCATTCTTGCCCAGCACGACGATGCGTCGGTCTCTCGCGATATAGCCTTTCATTAGGTTCTGCAATGCATGTTAGCTAGGGCTGTTCTGCTGCGTCCCATAGTCCAGTAAGGCAGACGGGCGCAGGCGCCGAATGTAGTCAGAAGAGCAAGGACCAAATGCACGGGCATACCTTGTATATAGCGTTTGCAATTAAGCACTCGACCTCGTCGTAGTCAAATCCTTGGTCGCCATTGCTCACCTCTGCTCCCGCCATTTGCAGTGCAGCTGCAAATTCGTTCAAGGGCACTCTCGACCTCCGCAGTGGTGGTGCCGTCTCGCCCTCCTTCAGTGGCTCGTAACCACCTGCTAGGAAGACTTTCCGGAAGATGTTGCGCAGTATGACATCGCGCCCACGCTCGAGTGTGAGATAGATGCGACGCTTCACAAATTCTTCCTCGCCATTCTCGAGGGCTGTGTTGAAGGCTGCCAAATCGCCCTTTCGCATAGCTTCAGCAAGAGGTTGAAATAGTCTTGCGAGCCCCGGATATTGTGACAGTAGTGCCGCAGAAGGGAGCTTACTGGAAGTCAGTAGCTTTGTCGGTATAAGATATGTCAGGATTAGCTGTATATTCTTTGTTGCTTTGACACGGCACAATTGATACGCCTCTTCCAGACAGTCCTGGGCAGCGCTGTAGTCTTCGTCGACGAAGTGAATGACTCCGCGGTAATAGTTGAAAGCGACTTGGTGACTTTTGGGAAACTGGGAAAGAGGTGGCATGTCGGCTTGGGACTGCAACGACTTCAGAATGTTCTTCGACAAGGATATATGGTTGAGTTTGAAATGAGTTTTGAACAGCGCAGAGGCGATGTAATAGAGCGCCCACTTGCGTGAGTCCTCGACAGGATTGCTATACTTACCATGAGCATTTGCTACGACGGCAAACAGCAATGGCGTTTCTTTGACAGTGAAATTTGCACGGACGGGAGAGACTTACCGGTCGCCAATGCACAATCCAAAAATTCGATTGATCTGGCGTGCAGCGTCTTCGAGTTTCTCGTTGGCGCTATCCGGGTCATAGGCGTCCTCTTCTGTGATGCCGCCGAAAGTCATGCCGCTCTCTCGCTGGCTGGCGGACTTTTCGTCGGCCTTGATGGCAAATAACCGCAAGTACTTCACACCCACATACAGACAAGGAATGGTCCAGGCCTGCAATACCTGGTTCGTGTAGCCCTGGTATATGGTGTTGACGACCTTTTTCCATTCATCGTACACCTGAGCCCATTCTGCTTCGTTCATTCTGCCAACGTTCTGCAGCTCCTCTGCGGCAAGAAGGCTGCCCACGAATTTATGATAGGAAGTGAAGATGTCAGTCCAGGTACTGGTCTCCTTTTTGTCAAGATGAAGCGCAGGGTTGTATTGCAGTTTGTAGCGAATGTCTGTCTGCGCATTCGATGCACTGATGCCATTGCGGAAGTGGTACAGTCGTCCTTGGTCATGCTTAGGTGCTTCGGGTGAGATGCAACCAGCCAAGAGGTAGCCATTTGGACCGGACGGATCCTCGTGGGCGATTGCAAAGTCTTCGAACAGCGTATCGATATTGACCATCACGGCGGTGGCGGTGGCGGCGGCGGCGGCGGCTCTTCTCTGCTGTTGTTTGCTGTTGTTTGCTGTTGTGTTTGCTGTTTGTGTTTCTGTTTCTGTTTCCTTTGTCTACTGACTCGCATGTGCAGTGTGTGGATGTACATGTATGTAGGTATGTAGGTTGACGAGGAATGTCGTTCCGTAGAAGTAGGAAGGTAGGAGGTAGGTGCCAAGAACGGCGGCTGTTTCCGAGCGGGAACTGAGGTGCCGCCCACACTTTGGCGATTTGCGAAAACACGAAACCACCTCAGTTCGCCCGTCTTTCAGGTTCACGACGACAATCACTAACCCCGGCAGGAACAGCAACAGTGAGTGCTGGCGCGACAGGCCAACGTGTGCCATGATGTGCTAACAGTGTGCAGATGGGTAAGCACTCTTCGATCTCCGCCTCGACTGCGATTGCGCCACGAGCCTCGCCGACTGGATGAAAAGAGAAGGGATTGTGCAAAGACCGGAGCAGAATTGCAATGCGCTTGATTGCGCATAGGGCCAGGCACTACATGTACTCTCTGCACGAGTGAACAGCATTCGTTGCAGCAGAGTCAGTGTCAAAGTGGACTGCACGAGCTGAGATGGTCGAGACGCATTGGATACCACTTCTACCTGTTCTGCTGTCAGACAGCGCTGATATTGTTTTCCAACAGTTCAGTCTGCAAGCACCGGCTACAAGGGCCTGGTCGAGTACCAGGTCATTGGCCGTCATCTCCCAAGCGACGCCAACCCAACCCCAAAGCTCTACCGCATGCGTATCTTTGCGCCAAACGATGTCGTCGCCAAGTCTCGTTTCTGGTACTTCCTCGCCAAGCTGCGCAAGATCAAGAAGGCCAACGGTGAGATCGTCAGCTTGAACAAGGTGCGTACAGGGAGCAGAGGAACAAGATAGGCAGTGATGTGGAGGATAACTATTGATACCTGGCGAACAGATCCACGAGAAGCACCCTCTCAAGGTCAAGAACTTTGGTATCTGGATTCGCTACGACTCGCGTTCCGGTACGCACAACATGTACAAGGAGTACCGCGAGATGTCCCGCACAGACGCCGTGAAGGCGCTCTACCAGGACATGGCTTCCCGCCACCGTGCTCGCTTCAGGACCATCCACGTACGTTCCAGCTGCAAGCTGCACTCCGGAGCGCATGTTGACACTTCATACAGATCCTCAAGGTCGTTGAGGTTGAGAAGACCGACGACCTTCGCCGCCCATACATCAAGCAACTCACCACCAAGAACCTCAAATTCCCTCTGCCTCACCGTGCAGCTCCAAAGTCCGGCAAGAAGGTCTTTGCCGCAACCCGTCCAAACACCTTTTACTAGACGTTTCGTGGACATTGTGCATTTGCTGGGATGGATCACGACTGCTTTGGTTGGCAGTCCTTGGCGTTGCTACGGAGGATTACGCTAGCGTATGATCAAAATGAGGCTCACTGCCAAATGCACAGACATTGATGACTTCCTTCCTGTCAGACACTTACTTTCCTTGTGCGACTTGCTCCCGGTTGTGACAAGTTTTCTACTCGTCCACTTTTGCGCATGGTTGGTTTTATCGACCTGACCTTTGCTGCCTTGGGACTCGGGAGAGGAGGCGCGCCACATATTTAATCTGGAGGAACATAGGTATACACAAGAAAGAAGGGCATGTGAACTGACTTGAGCATTCTGCAGCATACACAGGTACCTAGGTACAGGTATTCTATACCCTCCGAACTTGCGTCCAACCAGCTTTTCCCTTGTCTAGCTCATCCGGAGGCGAGCCACCATCTTCGCTTTCGATGGTTTCTGGAACTGCAACGCCCATCCTAGTAGCCTCAGTTTCGGTGAAGGTGCCAAAGTAGTCGACATCATCAATCTCTTGCAGTCCGCGTGGCGGGAAGGCGGTGTTGATGCAAAAGTGCACGCTGAAGCTCACCGCAAAGCCCAGGGGAAAGGCGAGATAGTACAGATTGGTACATGCTTCCGGCACTTTGACAATCGGTGTCACAGCATGTGCGAAGCCAGGCAGGAGGTAGGACCAGCCGACTGCCCACGAGACAAAGCTTCGCCAGTTGATGCCGTTCCAGAAGTAATACACTCCGTCTTTGCCCGGATGGTAGAGATCGGATAATTTGACTCGTCGCTTGCGCAGGATGAAGTAGTCGCAAATCATGATGCCGACCATGGGACCGAGGAAGACGGAGTATGCGGAGAGTACACTGATGAAGGTGCTGGCGGCACTGAGCAATTGCCAGGGACACATGGCAATGCTGAGGATCAGGCCGATGTATGCTCCACGCCTGATGTTGATGAAGGATGGAAACAAGCCCGCCATGTCCATGCCTGTGGAAAAAGCGTTGTCGATGGTGTTGATGGCCAATTGACAAATGACGAGGCCGCAGCCTGCGAAGAAGCCCGCAGCTCTGGATCGAGAGCTGTAGTCGGTATCAAGCCATTTCTGGACCAAGTTTGGAGGATTCCTAGTAGTTCCCTGTCAGCTAGCTGTGTGATGGTGGTCACAAGCTGGGAGGTGTGATTTCAAGTGGTCGTCAAAACTCACCAAATCGCTTCTCCGTACACTCCCTGTGATGCAGAAGCACTCAGACATCCGAGGGCGGGCATCAGGACACCCAGCACTATAATCGAGAGCCACTGGCCCATGACCTGGTCTCCAGGACGCCTCGCGAAACGAGAGTAGTCCATTTGGTTCGTGAGACCGACAGCGATTCCGCCTATGACGGTTGTGACACCGTGGACCATGCTCCAGCCCAAGTCCCAATTACTCAGAGTTGTTGCGGGTTGGCTGAGCAGTGGTCCTCCTCCGCCCGCGGTTACCATGATCCAGATACACATGGAGACCAGCGTCACTGCTGTCACCATGTTCATCCCCGCGACGACCCATTGCATCTTTTCTGGCTTCACATACAAGATGGGTACCATGAGTACGTTGAAGACCACCCAGCCAATGAACTAAGAATCGACACCATCGTTCAGTACGGAGCAGCAGCGACTGATAAGTGAGTTGAGAGCCAGTAGACAGCGTGTGACTTACCTGCTTCGTGTTCATATTCGCGGAGGCGGGAAAGTGGTTTCCCATGTGTTGATACGACGGGAACATGGATGCGAGTATATTTTGCACGCATAGTCCTCCGGTCCAGCTTTGCACAGAAAACCATACCAAGGAGAGAAGGATTCTCTGGAAGAGAGCGAGATAATGGCCATACATGCCCCAGATGTAGCGACTGACGACTGGAAAGCCAATGTGCCTAGAAAAGTACGTGAGAGGCTCAGCAAGTAATCTTTTTTTTTCTCCCTCAAATCGGAGAGTCTGTTTCATTCATTCAAATGAATGAATATAAGGTCGGAGGCAAAGGCACTTACCACTCAGCACCCACATATCCATTCGCGACCGCCACCATGGCGATGATGACCTTGCCAATCATGGTTGCAATCACGGCTTGCCAGACCGAGAGACCTGCCGCGACCAAAGAAGCTCCGAGTTGCCAATTCGAAAGACACATTTGATTGATGGCCCAGAAGGAGATGTAGGCCCATCGTGTCCATGTCCGACGATGGGGTGGAAGTGGTCGGATGTCTTCGTTGATCCATACATTGGCTACGCTGCGAGCGTTGGATGGGAGTTTGCAGTAGTCGATGATGGCCTGAAAAGACATGATGGTGGTGGTGGTGATGGTGGTGGTGTGCGCAGAACAGAATAGAACATAACAGAATAGAACAGAATAGAACAGAACAGAACAGAAGCAGTCCAGATACTGTACCTACCTAGGTAGGATATAATGCCCTGCTCTACCTGTAATCTACATTACTACTCCTCCTATGTACCTCTCCCTCTCTTCCTCTCCCTCTCTCCCTCTCCCTCCCTCTCTCCCTCTCTCTCTCTATTTCATATCAGCAAGTAGCTACTGTACCTATACAGCTGTACCGATGATATCGCCCCGTCGCCACGATAGGCATCCCTCCTGAGTGCTCGGTCACCACTCACCAGCAAAACAAAAATCTGCCGAGAAGAGCAATCTTCATCCATGCATCACTCCGGCAGGCTGGATCCATCCCAAATTCCATATCGCGAGACACCGGTTGCAGGTCAATATGTACTGTAGATTGGTGCTGGTTGGCCGGCGGCCGATAAGAGAACCAGAGAAAAAAACGTTGTTGCTCGCCAGAGTGAATGCTTGAGTTTGCTTGGCCATCGGGTTGTCTACTTTTTGCCCTTCCGACAAGTTACCAACGTCAAACCCCATCACGCAGATATCTATACGGACAATACGGTACATTCTGAAATGTATGATAGGCCTCTCGACGCCGCAATCGCATATCCAGGCAGGGTACTCCTATGACCGGCTGAAGTGGCTCTCGCTGCGCACTCGTCCGATTACGACTATAGAGACAAGTATTCGTCGTAGACCTAGGCCGAGATCGCGCAAGAGCTCACTCATCATGCAGCAGCAGCAGCTTCATTTTTGCGATATAAAATTATTTTTTTGCTATATAAAATGACATGTCTGCGAGTGCTACTTATTAGTTGACTGACTGACTTCTACTGAACGAATATTCTGAAAAATGGCTAGTCAAGGCATAAAAAATATTCGCATCGGGGTGGATGTGGGCGGTAAGGTCTTCTTCACTACTACCTTATGTACTACTGCACGAGCGGACGGAAGAAAGAAAGCTCATATGACAACACGATAGGCACAAACACCGACGCAGTAGCCATTGACCCTTCGCAGCAAGAGACGCCCACCCGAGGTGTCCTCGCGCACCACAAAACGCCCACGACGCCCGACGTGACAGGGGGAATTGAAGCGGCGGTGAGAAATGTGCTCGACAAGTCCGCATTGCCTTCGGACAGAATCGCGAGCGTCACTGTCGGCACGACGCACTTTATCAATGCGGTCGTGGAACAAGATGCGAGACGTCTGCGCCGCGTGGCCATTATCCGTCTGTCCAAGAGCTTTTTACGAGAGGTCCCACCCTTTTCCGAATTCCCACCGGGATTGACGAGCATCATCAAAGGATACGTCGGGTATGCGGATGGTGGATTACACATTGATGGCTCCGAGGAGGCGGCAGTGGTAGAGCAGCAAATTGTGGAAAGATGTGACGAGATCAAGAAGCTGGGGTTGACGGCGATTGTGGTGGTGGGCGTGTTTTCGCCCATCGACGAAGACTTCAAGCAAGAAGATCGGGTCCGCGAGATTGTCCAGCGAGAGATGCCCGGGGCAGATGTGATTGTCTCGCACGAATGTGCGAATATTGGTCTCATGGAGCGGGAGAATGCAGCAATTCTGAATGCAGCGATATTGCGCTATGCCCGGCGGACCGTGCAAGGCTTCAGGCGGGCGATGAAATCGCTGAAACTGACATGTCCGCTGTTCCTGACGCAGAATGATGGTACATTACTGGACTCGGTGGCCGCCGCTCAAATACCCATTCGGACTTTTTCCTCTGGAGCGACCAACTCGATGCGAGGCGCCGCATATTTGACAGGTCACGATCTGGCCAAGTCATCAGCCATCGTAGCAGACATTGGCGGTACGACGACTGATGTGGGTGTCTTGCTCCCTTCCGGCCTCCCCAGGCAAGCTTCGGCCTATGTCACCGTCGCGGGCGTGCGCGTGAACTATTCCATGCCTTCGTTGCACTCGATCGGCCTCGGGGGCGGCTCCATTGTGAGAGAAGCGGAGGGCAAAGTCACGGTCGGTCCGGAATCAGTAGGCCACTACCTGACGCGCGATGCTCTGGTATTTGGTGGCAAGGTCATCACTGCCTCTGACATTGCCGTTGCATCAGGCAATGCAGAAATGGGCAATGTTTCGGCCGTATCCCATCTTGACCAGGACATGGTCGAGCAAGCTCAACGGAGGATCAAGGCTCTGCTCGAGGGAGCAATTGACATTATCAAGACATCGCCAGAGCCTCTTCCGGTCCTCCTTGTCGGAGGCGGCGCCGTTTTGGCACCTTCATCTCTCAAGGGTGCTTCGGAACTCAAGCTCCCCATCTACCACGACGTCGCCAACGCTGTAGGTGCGGCAATCTCCAAGGTCGGAGGCATTGTAGATATCATCCAAGGTGTGGCAGATCAGACTCAAACGCAAGCGAACGAGCGTGCCAAGTCGATCGCCATACAACGGGCAGTGGACGCTGGTGCAATCAAGGACAGTATCATCATTGCCGAAGTCGAAAGCTACCCAGTCAGCTATATGGTATGTACGAGCATTTCGAAGTTGCAACGGCCGAGCCCTTGCAGAGACATTTGCTGACCTTTGACGTGTTACTTTGGCAGGCAAACCAATTACGCACAGTAGTGAAAGCTGTTGGCGAATTAGACATCAATCAGCAAGCTGCGGCACTAAACGATGATGACGACGACGACGAAGAAGACGGGCTCGATTTCGAAACCGAGGTCGACAAGGACTTCGCAGTGAAGATCATGGACGAGCCTCCCGTGGATCCTCGCACTTACAAGCCCACCATAGTCCGAAACGAAAAAGGCATTTTGGAATGGGACATCACCGAGACTGATGTGAAATACCTGGCAGATGGTAAGTCCTCTCACATGTCCTCGAGATACCTGCTTGCTGACGTACCCTTTGATAGGATGCTATGTACTCGGATGTGCTGGCGGTGGATCTCCTGAAGCGTCAAGAATTCAAATGAGAGATATGCTCCGCGCTGGGCACAAGATGAGAGTGATTGATGCTTCGTCGCTCGCCGAGGACGCCGTGGTCTACTGGGGAGGGCATATGGGGTCTCCAGCAACATCCAACGAGCGTCTCCAGTCCATCGAGACTGTGTACGCGTTCCAAGCTCTGCTCGAGTATCTCGGGCAAGACACCTTCGACGCCGTGATGAGCTTAGAGATCGGAGGCGCCAACGGTCTCGAACCATTCCTTGCTGGTTCGACGCGCTTCTTCGATCGACCCATCATCGATGCGGACTGGATGGGACGCGCCTATCCGACGTACTGGCAAACCACACTTGCTGTCCATGCTCCCGGGGAGCTCGTGCCCTGTGCAATCGACTCTGGCGATGGTAAGACCATCCTCATGACCAAAGCCAGCAACGACGAAATCGTCGATCGCGCACTCCGCGCTTCGTGTTCCGAAATGGGCAGCAGAGTGGGCATGGCCTCCAAGCCCACCACGACCGACAAAGTGAAGAAATTCGGCGTGCTCAACACCGTCTCTCTCGCCTGGCGAATCGGCCGTTGCATCGCTCTCGCCGAAGCGACCAATACCCTCTCCACCGTCGCCGAGCAAATTATCGAGCAAGTCGGCGGAGAGAAGAGCGCCAAAATCCTCTTCCGTGGCAAAATCATCAATGTCGAACGCCGCCTCTTCAAAGGCCACTCCTACGGAAGCATCACCATCGCAAGCCTCTCCAGCGACGAAGAAGAAGAAGAACAAGACGAGTCTCCACACTCCCCATCCAAACGTCTACCCGCCGTGAAGGCGTCCGGCACGCTCACGATCCCCTTCAAGAATGAAAACATCTACGCAGAGCACACGGATGATGGTGAGGAACAACAACAACATGGCGGGAAAACAACAACAACCATTCTCGCATCAGTCCCAGATCTGATTTGCGTGCTCGATACGGTGTCGGGAAAGAGTCTGGGAGTGCCAGAATTCAAGTATGGGTTCCGTGTGACGGTGCTCGGAATCACTTGTAGTCCTCGATGGAGCGATACGGAAGCCGGCGTGAGAATTGGAGGTCCGGGAGCGTTTGGATATGATGATATTGAGTATAAGGCCTTGGGCGAATATGTGGAGCCGAAGAGTGTGATTGGGGAGTATGCACCACCACCACAATAGATATATAGAGAGCTGTATACAACAGTACATGTAGTTAGTTGTTTTCATATTGCATAGGTACGCGAGAGATGGACAGCGACCACTACCGCAAATAGCAGGAACGAATTGGCTTCCAAGTCGACATCTATTCTCCCTCCCAGGAACGGCGCGATGGAACTACGATGTGACAGGTGGAGGCTCAGTACTGCCAGCCATCACTGCCAAGAATGACCCAGAAAGCTGGAAGACGAAAGTCGCCACAGGGCCGGGCTGGCAGAGAGCCCGCGACATGACCTACTTTGGCTTTGTGGGAAATGCGCAGTCAAAGCCGGAGATCGACTGAGTGGATGATGGTTGGACCCATGCGCCATCCTTTGGTGCAAACGACCGACCTTTCATGACGACCATCTGCCGTGTTTTAATCAGAAGAACGTGCACCCTGGTCGACACCGATCAGCACTATCAGGGGGGCATGTCGACACTGCATGGAGTCACGAGCAGAGAGTTCCCTAATCTCTTCTGATCCGGGCCGTTCCAAACAGGCGCGTCTCCCACCCCAAGTGTTCTTGCTGGAGCTTCTCAGCGCTCATGTTGCGTACATTGTACATGATCGCGGAGGCCACTACCTCCTAGGAGGGTGGGAGGCACACCGCTGATCCAACCGAGCAAGGAGGGCGAAGCGGGTATGGCATCCCCAGAGGAGCAGCGAAAGGCGGCGAGGCTTGTGCCGTGGAGTCGAGGCATCGCGGACTTTACGCGGGTGATGGAGGCATGGCAGGCTGACGGGAAGCTCGACGGGTTGGAGGTGGCTGCTCAGGCGTGAGAGCGGGCGCGTCATGGAGTGCTGGTGATGGTGATGGTGAGGAGCAGGTCGAAGGTGGTATGTAGGAGGGAGGAGGGAGGAGGGAGGAGGAGCCATTATGTGTGCCAAGTCGGGACGACCTTCTCTCTTCGGCCATACCTCCTACCGGGCGGGGCAATCACAGTGGACTACTGAGGCTTTTGTCCTTTGTGTCAGCATGGCCTGCAGTAGACGCGAGACGAATTGGGAAAAAGTTGAGGCACAAGAACAACAACAAAAAGCAGCTACATCAGGCTACAATGCTACATGTATGCAAGCACCAATGAAGCACATGAAGCACCAATCAAGCACCAATCAAGCACCATCGCCCTCCCTGGAGGCTGGAGGCTGGAGGCTGGAGCTTCGACCAAGGAAATTAACGAGATGATTCCACCGAGTACATGTACTGTACTGTACCAGGTGTGCACGGGCGCCCACCATGGGGGGACTCGGGGGAGCTCTATCTGCATGGCGCATCCATGTGGTAGTAGGTACACACTGTAGGATAAGGAACGCGATAACACGTCCGTTCTGCTTATTAGTTATTACCCATCACCATCATCATCATCATCATCATCATCATCATCTCTTCCGCCGACTTCCATCGCTCTCGAATGCCCACACCGGCAATCATGGACGTGGAAGACGAGAAAAAGAGGCCAATCGAAGTGAATGATGGCAGCACTTCACCACCACGGAAGAGCAGCCTGATACACGACGATGAAGGCGCCACTCTCGAGGTGTTGGGCTACAAGCAGGAGCTGCAGCGCAATCGTTCCATGTTCACTCTCTTATTCCAGAGCTTGGCCATCGCTGCAATCCCCTACGGAGAAGGCTCTCCGCTCATATCGGCAATATACGGTGGCGGCCAACTGTCCATTTTCGTGGGCTGGCTGATGGTCCTCGTCCTGGATCAATGTGTCGCTGTCTCACTGGCAGAGCTGGCGTCGAGGTGGCCGACTTCAGGAGGACCGCAGTACTGGGCCTTTCAAGTAGCTCCTCGGTACAAGACCGTGTTCGCATACGTGAGCTTGTGCCACTCGCAATGCTGTGGCCGGCGCCGGCGTGGCTGACTTGAGCTCCAGGTCACGGGATGGGTATGGCTGATTGGAAACTGGACTATCACACTGTCAGGTAAATGAAGAGGCAATAACGCGAAAGACTGCAATGGAAATGCGTGGTAGCTGATCAGAAGATACCCACCTCTCGCAGTCAACTTCGGATTCGCATCACTCGTTTCGGGAACCATCGCCATGTATCATCCGGACTTTGTCCTGAACGACTGGCAACTCCTCTTGGTGTTTTATGCCATCACGCTGTCGACATTCGTCATTTGCGTCTTCTTCAACCGCTATCTGCCCATGGTCGACACCATCTGTGCTGCATTCACCGCCGTCTCCATCCTAGTCATTCTGATTGCACTCTCGGTGAAGGCTGAGGCCGGTCGAAACTCTGCAGCGGTAGCTTTGGGCAACTACGATACATCCTTCAGTGGCTGGGGAGGTTTCACCTTCTTCATCGGTCTGCTACCCGCCGCCTATACCTTCAGCGCCATCGGCATGATCTCGTCCATGGCCGAGGAGTGTGCGGATCCCACAGTCAAAGTCCCCAAAGCCATCAGCTGGTGCATTCCTGTTGGTGGTTTCTGGGGCCTCCTCTTCATTCTGCCCATCTGTTTTACGATGCCAGCACTGGAAGATATCATCGAATCTCCAGCTGGACAAGCATTACCGTACATCTTCCACCGAGTCATGGGCAGTCCAGGCGGCGGTCTGGCTCTCATCTTCTTGGTCATGGTCATTACAGTGTTCTGCTCCATCAGCATCACTGTCGCGGCCTCTCGAACGACCTGGGCATTTGCACGAGATGATGCCATTCCAGGTGCAAAATTATGGGCCAAAGTTCATCCTGGCCTCGGTGTGCCCGTCTGGTCACTCGTGCTCGTCACCATTGTACAGATGCTGCTCGGCCTGATCAATCTGGGAAGTACCTCGGCGTTCACGGCATTTGTGTCCGTTGGTGTCCAGGCTCTGGCCTTGAGCTACGCTATACCGATCGCAATCAGTCTCTGGGAAGGGCGCAGGGAGGTCGACAAAGCACGTTGGCGTATGCCCCATGTGGTTGGGCTAACATGCAACACGCTTGCTCTGGTTTGGATCGCTTTCGAGCTTGTGCTATTCAGTATGCCTACAGCATTACCTGTCACAGCAGCAAGTATGAACTACGCAAGTGTGGTCTTGGTCGGCTTTGGTGCCTTTGCTGCTTTGTGGTACGCTGTCCACTCGAGGAACAGCTACACTGGCCCACCTGCTAGCGAAGGTCTTTGAGAACAGGTCAATGAGGTTCGTTGATCAGGTGTCGTCGTTTCAACTTCTCGGATAGTAGAAGATGGCTGGCACATTGTCATAGGATCATGGTCCACACACGTTTGAAGCGCTGTTAAGACAACAATGTCACCTGTGCAATAAGCATTCTCAGTAATGAAAATTGACATGAGACCCACTGGGACGGCATCAATATCTCTGCAGAACCTCTCACCGGGGGGAACAGATCATCGAGGTATTTTACATGTATAAAGGCTGTCTGCAACCTCAACCTTAGCCTAAGGTCCAAGAGAGGCTGTATTCGGACCAGGTGACCAGTTATATCTTAGTATCAGGTACGAGCGCTCTAGCCGCATTCGTACCGTATGCGTTGAGCTCGCAGATACAATGTAGATGTACTCTCAACGCTGCTCTGGATTGTGACGAGGCCTCTCAGCTTGTGTGAAAAGTCCAACCAGAGTGGCTCACTGGGTTCGTTTCTTTCTGCACTGGCTGTTGATTGTGGGTCTTCGCGCTCACTCCACACAAGTACCTCATTACGGACTCGGTCAAAGAGAGCGTGGTAGGCTGAGATAGATGATGTTCCAGTGTGCCCTTCGAGACAGGCCTGCCACTTGCAGCAGTCGTCTGTGGTCCAGAGTCGGAGGAAGATCACAGATGTAGAATACTCAAAAAGCTGTACAATAGCATAG
>JH792512.1:95259-107810 GCA_000291705.1 Sphaerulina populicola P02.02b
AATTGATTGGCCTCTACTCCCCCCCTGCGCCTGACCTTCGCTTCGCTTCGGAAGGCTTAGGAGGTCGTTCCGTACCAATTAGAGGTATTGACTAGAAATGTTATTAAGATAACTAATATTGACTAGAATCTTCTAGAGCGGGGCTAGCTAGAAAACCTAAAGTCTAAACCTAATCAAGACAGTCTAGGGATAGTTGAATACGAGGATGTATTACTAATGTAACAGCTAGTATCTACTGTAGGCTCTAAGTAGTTATTGTCCTTGAAACATACCTAGTCGATTATTGATTAGGCTAGATCAATGCAACTTTATAGATCCCCCTATATGCACTTCGCTTAAAACGACTGTATAGTAGAGATTTCTGTCTTATAGCTAAATCTATAAGGAGAGAAACCGAACGCGACGTCTTATAGCTCTTAGCTGGCCTTATAGCACCTTAGCTAAAAGCTATAAGGTGAAAACCGAACGGGCTCTTAGGTATGCTGCTATGTACCACCACAAAACACTGCCGACTTACCTCCTAGAGCACCTCTTGTGCTGGGATTTGTGCGGATAGCAAAATAGGCCCATAGGGTAGGTGGCGACGCGGCACGCCCGTGGCGTTCGACCGTTGGCATCGTGAAGATTGCAGGGATATGCTGGCGATCGGCTCCTATACACCACTTCCACCTCCGTTCGATAGTCTATCCGCACCCCCCTGCGCAGCCTATAGATAACAGGAAGCTGTAATTCTTAACTTCGCCTTGAAGATGGCGGTCTCGCGGCACAACGTGATCTTAATACAGCCACGGCACGTGCATTTTTCCGGACCCTTCTCCTAAACCATCAATACACCGACCAAGTGGCTCGCGATGCGTTCTTCAATATCCGATATCTGATATATCGAGTGCTAATGCGGTGATAGAAGTGGAAGCCGCCATGCTATCACATCACCGCATACACAGGCTCCAAGCATTTGGAATGCTTCTAGAGTGCCTCATCACCAGACATCGCCCTATACGTTTGCGAACCGGCGGATTGCATGCTCTCGTGGTCGTTTGGAAACCTACTTTACCCGGGAGGTACCATTGCATAGCCAGACGAAAGCACTTAGCGGTTCGATCAGCTCGTAAAGCACAGTCACCAGCAGATTACTCATCTCTCACGTTGTTTCGTCATCTTGTCTGCTACATCCACAGAAATTCGTACAGAGCGAGCCGCCGACTCGCTATCGCCAAAGAAGACCTACCAACATTTGGCTGCATGCTGAGAGATGAGGTGCTAGTTCAATGCCAGGCATGGTCACATTTGAACTCGAAATTCCCAATCAGGACATTGCCATCATAAGTTTGGCATCGTCTAGAACTCCGCCGATGTCTTCGACGTTACTTTCATAACTTATGTCAAAGAGTCATGCTAGAGTCAGTCGGCAAGCCTGGAAGGTATTAGCGAAAGGAAATGACCACCGGTGAACTCAGAAGCGACGCCATCGTCCGCACTTGGGTCAACATACCTGTAAGACACCACTGTATCAACTCGATGGTTCTGTGTCGAGAAACTTCTCAGCATCACTTTCTCCGCATTCTTCACCTCCTTCGCGTCCGAGTCACCCCATTCGAGAGGCACCTCACTGTCCGCGTCTGCATAGACTAGGACGTTGAAAGTGCAGTTTCCGTCCAGCATCGGTAAGAAAGACACAGATGCGGTAATCTGTCGGAACAAAGCTTGAATCTCGGACTGAATCTCGGCCTCAGTCTTCTCGGGTTGAGCAGCTTCGCTATCCACAGCAGGCGCCGAGTTCTCTTTATCACGTGCTGAAGATCGAGAGTTACTCTTGCTGTCGTCGTTGAAAATATTGACATCGAACTGCCATCTCTCGACGTGTTCGCCGGTTTCCTTGGATGTGACCACGATGACAAGTTTGGAGATCTTGGACTTTTGGACCCATTTGCTGAGTTGGGACATGATTTTCTTGATGTATGCTTTGACTTGATCGTCGAGCGTGACCATCATATTGAGGCCGTATTTCTTGACTCTACAACTATATCAGCGAGATTTCCCTGTCCCATATGGTAATAGTGCGCACGCTGTAAAGTCCTCGGGAGGGTAGACGCCTCGCTGGAACAGAATTGTGTTCGTGGCATATTCGAAGAACTCGGTAACCAGTTTCGAGCTGCCTTTGAGCGAGAGCTTGTGTGTCTTCGCGTCATCGGACGTCTTTGATGATGAAACTTTCTTCGTCGACGGTTCTCGCGCGGTGGACGGCATGTTGATCGTGTTCTGTGTGTCTGTGTGGATGCGGCGCGGCGCGGTGATGGCCTCGTGAAGATGGGATGGCACGCTTTGTTTATATAGTGTGGCGGGCAGGCAGTCGCGAGGGACAACGTGCCAAGACCGGAGGTTCTCAAGTGTCCTCAGCTGTCACCGTCACCAGCAGCAAACAATGGTGGCATCAGATCGCAGTCGATAGTCTCACCACTCATGCGACAATGGTTCCTGGCGACTAGAGGAATCGCCGGCGCGTGTCGCTCAGCAACCCTCGGCGCCGCACGGTATGCGGGAGCTGGACCAAGAGCTGGAAATGGAGCAGGCCAGCGCAGGGCGGCGCACTCGCTCCACGATCCTGTCGCGGTCGAGCAGCGCATTGCGAAGATACCCATTGAGCGCTTCCGCAACTTCTGCATCGTCGCGCACGTCGACCATGGCAAGAGCACGCTCAGCGATCGCCTCCTCGAGTTGACCGGCACCATCCCCACCGGCGGCAACAAGCAGATCCTCGACAAGCTGGACGTCGAACGCGAGCGCGGCATCACCGTCAAGGCGCAGACGTGCTCCATGATCTACCGCCACCACGACGGCCTCGAGTACCTGCTACATCTCGTCGACACCCCGGGCCACGTCGACTTTCGCGCCGAGGTCAGCAGGAGCTATGCCAGTTGTGGCGGCGCGCTTCTGCTGGTCGACGCCTCGCAGGGCATCCAGGCACAGACGGTGGCCAACTTCTATCTCGCCTTTGCGCAGGACCTGACGCTGGTGCCTGTGCTGAACAAGGTCGATTTGCCGACCGCCGACACGCAGCGCACCATCGAGCAGCTCCGGGACACCTTCGAACTGGACTCTTCCAACGCCATCATGGTCTCTGCAAAGACGGGGTTGAACGTAGCAAAGCTGTTGCCGCAGATTGTAACTGACATACCTGCACCCGTAGGCGACGAGAACGGTCCACTCAAATTGCTGCTCATTGACAGTTGGTACGACAACTACAAGGGCGTCATTCTGCTGGTACGCATATTCGAGGGCAAGGTCAAATCAGGGGATCGATTGGTCTCGTATGTTACTGGACTGGAGTACATTGCAGGTGAGGTCGGCATAATGTACCCACTCGAGATGCCTCAACAGTGTCTGCGTGCGGGCCAATTGGGTTACATTTACATGAACCCAGGCATGAAGCGCAGTAAAGAGGCGAAGATTGGCGACACATATACCACAGTTGCATATAAGAAGTGGAATGTGGTCAAGCCGTTGCCCGGCTTTGTCGAGCCGAAGCCTATGGTGTTTGTGGCAGCCTTTCCTACGGATCAGGGAGACTATGCACATCTGGAGGACAGCATCAACCAGGTCACGCTCAATGATCGCTCAGTCACGGTCATGAAGGAGAGCAGCGAGGCACTCGGAGCAGGCTGGCGTCTCGGCTTCCTGGGCACTTTGCACTGCTCGGTGTTTGAAGATCGTCTGAGGCAAGAACACGGTGCGAACATCATCATCACGCCGCCTTCAGTGCCGTTCAAAGTCATTCGTCGGGATGGAAAAGAAGAAATCATCACCAATCCCAGTCACTTTCCAGAGAACCAAGAAGTACATCAGACAGTTGCGGAGCTGCAAGAGCCATATGTCGAGACCACGATCACCTTTCCCCAAGACTACCTGGGCGAGATTATCAAGCTCTGTGAGGCAAATCGAGGCGAGCAGCAATCCCTCAGTTTCTTCACCTCCACGCAGGTCATCTTGAAATACCTTTTGCCCCTGGAGCGGTTGGTTGACGACTTCTTTGGGAAGCTCAAGTCCGCCACGAAAGGTTATGCATCACTTGACTATGAAGATGCTGGGTACCGACAGTCCAACATCATCAAGCTCCAGCTCCATGTCAATAAAGTGCCTGTGGATGCTGTCGCTAGAGTCATCCATTACTCCGAAGCCGAGAGACTTGGCAAAGCTTGGGTCACGAAATTCAAGGAACACGTTGATCGACAAATGTTTGAGGTCGTCATACAAGCTGTTGCTGGCAAGAGAGTCGTGGCGCGAGAGACCATCAAGCCCTTCCGGAAAGATGTGTTACAAAAACTGCACGCTGCTGATGTCAGTCGAAGACGCAAACTATTAGAGAAGCAGAAGGAGGGCCGACGCAAACTGAGAGCTGTCGGCAACGTTGCCATTGACAACAAAGCTTTTCAGAGCTTTCTGGCTAAGTAAGCAGCTCGTTCTCGTTTAGAAATCAGATGCTCTCAATTGCCATGTATGCTCTTGGGTCACAAAAGGTCATTGTTGCCACTGTCCTCTCGAAGATCAACGATCAACTCATCCGATGAATCGTGGTCCAGGGTCCCGCTGCTGTTCTTTCCCCACACGCCCACAAAACCTACCAAGATACCATTAAGACCGGCAGACCATCATGAAGTCTCCAGGTGGATGGGTATAGCTCGCTACCTATTATAAGCCAAACAATGCTCCTCCCATCCGTCATGCCGTCGACCCAATGACTGGCGCAGGGTCTTCCGAAGTTCCGCGGCACCAAGAGACAAATTTTCGGGTGCCCCGGCATGTCAGAGAACTCAGACATTGTCTCGGATCATCCACCGCACAGGATTCGATGAAGCCCCCCCGCAGTGACTGAGATGTCTCGGTCGTTCCATATATATTCTCCCCCTGTTGGGGGCCAGAACACCATTTTTGTTTTTTTTTCTGAATTGTCTCAATGATTTGCCTTTTGTCACAACCCCGACACCTACCTGCCTGTCTGTGTTGTTGTGTGCACGCGGCTAGTCCCGATTAGGCTAGCGCGCTTGGCACTTTCTCTGTACTTAGTCCTTCGCGCCCTCGCGCTCCTCTTAGATACCTTGTCTACAACTTGATTTACTACGACACTGTTCACAACGTAACACTTTGTAGACCTTACGTACAGTACACAGTTCCTAGTCACAGTCATAGTTACCGCCGCGTTCAGAACGCGCCGCGTACCGAAAGTGCGAACTCGAGGCAGCCCTAACGAGAGCGCGCCTATATAGCAAGGTTATAGTTATTTAAGGTCAGAGTCTTTATAGCAGTTACAGTCTACAGTTTAGTCTTTAGTTCTTAGTCGAGCTACCTCAACATAGCGAGACTCAATAGCGAACCTACGCTAGGTACGTCGCGCGGCCTCAACCCGCGCGCGTCTATTATCAACCGCGAGTCGCTCTTCGGAGCTACTAACACACTAGAGTTACAAACTCAAGGCCGCTAGCTAGAAGGCGACGCCTTCCGTATATACGCCGACGCGATCTACTAACAACAGGAGATCGTTGATAAGCTCTTGACGATCGAAGAAGAGCCCGAGTTCACTACTCTCAACCTACTCGAGTACATTAGTAACAAGCACGATAACAGCGAAGGAGATCGTACGAGTATTATATTCGTAGACGCCGCTAGCAACGAGTACATACTCGAAGTATCTCTCCTTAAAAACTTGACTCTATTCAAGCTCCGAGATGTCGTTAAAGCAGTACTAGAAGGCATACACAATGTCCTCTACAACATCTTCTACGATTATAAGCTAGCCCTAAATCAGCTTACAGTCCTCGGAGAAGCTAATAAGCTTAATGTGTAGAAGAACAAGGATGTTATCGCTTAGTACGACAGACTCGAGTCTAAGAGAGATACTCTGAGTGCTAAGAAGGATACCTTGGTTACGGAGAAAGACGTAGCTACGGCTAAGGTCTAGCGACTGCAGGACATGATTGATAGGGAGCTCGGCAACATCGTTAACGATAATAGCAAAGCCTTTATAGCCGAGTTGAAGAAGAACATAGAGGGCGTCAAGCAACGCAAGGACTTCTATAGGGACCTGTCTAATGAACTGCAAGAGAGGCTCGATTAGTTGGAGGCTTAAGAGGTAGAGGCTAGCTAGGAGACCTTACTCGAGTTGAGTGTCTTACGCAACGATATTGCGGATATTACCTAGAAGAACAAAGAACTTGAAGATCGCATTAAGCAACTCGGTCGTCGTAACCTGAGTCCCTTCTCGCGCAACCGCCTGCTAGCCAATAGCGCTAGTAGTAGTAGCGGCGGAGGTAGAGGTGATTCCTCTAAGGGACGAGGCCGCCGCAACTTACGCGATCGCTCGAGATCCAGACCTCGTAGCCGACGAGACGGATCGTTACGTTCGCCTTCTGCCGGTCGCCGCGAAGGAGACATCTACGGACCTACTAGACAGTTGCTTCAGCGCGGTCGTAGTCGCCGTATTGATTACGACACACTAGGTACTCAATCCAATACGTCTAACTTCACTCAGTACGACGACAGACAGGTCCTCGCTATCAAGGGTAGTCGTAATATTCGTATACCGGACAAGTTCGGTAACGATAGCGTACTAGCCTTCGACGAGTAGATACGTAATGTCGAGAACAAGGTTAGTAGTAGTACCTTCCGCGATATCAACTCCTCGCTCGCCTACGTTTACAGCCTTACCAAGCTGGACGTTTGGTAGCTCCTCGATCTACGTATCCCCTTACGTATCAATAAGCGTGCTACCGTCGACCCTTTCAAGTCTCTTGATAAGATGCTAGAGTACATAACTGAGCGCTACGGCTAGCGCGATCAAGCCAATCGCTCGTTCTACGAACTAGCTGCACTCAAGCAAGGTAAGAAGGAGACGTTCAGCTCCTACTACACCAAGTTCCAGAAGTGTCGTGTACGCGTACATCTTACCCCCGAGTCTAAGAAGCAGCTACTCGAAGGCTCTCTCAACTACCGCTATAGCAATCGCCTAATCGATAGTTCCTTGTACAATATACTCAAGGAGTTGATAGATCGCCTATACAATATTGAAGACGGCTTCGCTCGCCTCGAAGCGAACAAGCTAGCTCGTGCCGACAATAGTAACAACAACCGTAGCGGTAGGGGAAACCGAGGCGGCGGAGGTCAGCGTAGAGGTCGTAGAGGTTCCAACAACGGCGGCGGTAGCAACAACAGCGGCTTGCTTCTATACGCCGACCTACTATAGAAGTTCAAGGATTTGAAGCCGCTTACTAATAATAAGCGTTTCAAGCTCATTCGGAGCGGTTACTGCCTTCGTTGCCGCGAGCACGGTCACTATAGCCGCGATCCTGCTTGCGTCTTCAAGAAGTACTAGATACTACTACGTGCTAATACAATAAGTACTAGTAACACTAATAGCTCTAGTTCCAACAACAACAATAGAAGCTAGGGAAATAGCGAGACCTCTACTTGAGCACGATAAGTAGAGGTTGCGATAAATTGACAACGAAAGAGTTGAAGGCGCTCTTAGCTACTGTTCAAGAAGAGACAGAAACAGCAGAATCACTAGGTACATTACTAGAGATCACGGAGCATGTTATTATAGATAGCATAGCCAACAATCAGAATGCTAGACTTTACCTTGACTATAGAGCCAACTCTCGTTATATTGATTCATCCTTCGTGCATAACTATAAACAATACTTCACCCTTATCCCCCTCGAACGAGCTAGACGCCTTGGACTAGCGACTAGCGAACACGTATTAGCAGACATCGAACATATTACAAAGGTCAACCTCAACGTCGGCGGATACCTCGAACAATTCTACGCCTTTGTTACCAAACTAGATCCGGACTACGACATAGTCCTTAGGCGAGGATAGTTCGATTAGTATCAACCAAGTATAGTATAGGCAGAAGGCAAGATAGTGCTAGACTCGGCTGTATGCAATATCAACTACAAGCATGTATTGCTAGAGTGCTTTCTAGCAACAGCTCTCGTACATGTTTACGCCAAAGAAACGGTTGATACAGAGACTCTAGATATCGCGGAGATCAGCCCTACTATACTACACCGCATAGCAAGACAGAAAGGAACCGAGATCTACGCTATATAGATAGTCGGAGAGACCGAGAAGCAGATACCCCTTGATGCCCTAAGTGTATATACTCTTAAAGCAGGAGTAGGTACGGGTAAGGCGTATGCTTGTAAAGGACGTTCTGTAGCTATAGTTGTCGATAAGCACACTCGAAAAGCGCGAGCCTATACTATAGCCACAGCAGACTACGAGAAGTTCATAACTGGCACGACTAGCATAACCATTTATAATGCAGTAAAAGACATACTACCTGCAGAGTTCTAGGACTTTGTAGCTTTGTTCGACAGAAGGGAAGCAGAAAAGCTTCTACTACATCGCCCTAGTATTGACTACGCTATCAAGCTCAAAGATGGGGCCATTCCGCTATTTAAACGCCCGTACCCTATGTCTCAACGCGAGAACGAGGTGATCAAGAAGTAGATTGATAATCAACTTGAAAAGGGCAACATCCGCGGCTTAGTATCCCCTGTAGCTGTACTAGTTCTTATCGTAAAGAAGCCAAATAGTAGACTGCGCGTCTGCATCGACTATCGTAGACTCAACGCTCTTACTATCAAGTTACGATACCCTATCCCCTTAGTTCAAGAAACCCTCAACCGTATCTTAGGCAAGAACTGGTTTACTAAGTTGGATGTTATTGCGGCTTTCAACCGTATTAGAGTAGCCGTAGGAGATGTCTAGAAGACTGCATTCACTACGCGCTACGGCCAGTTTGAGTGTGTTGTAATGCCGTTCGGAGTATGTAATACGCTAGGTACCTTCTAGAGTTACATCAACGACACGCTGCGAGACTTCCTTAACGTGTTTTGTTTAGCCTACCTCGACGATTGCCTAGTATTTAGCGACACTCGTAAGGAACATGTACAGTATGTACGCAAGGTGATGCAAAAGCTTCTTGATACCGGGCTCCAACTAGACATTGAGAAGTACGAGTTCTTCGTGCATAAGACTAAATATCTAGGTATGATTATCGGCAAGGATAGCGTACGCATAGATCCAGAGAAGATCGCTGCGATAGTCGCATAGGGAACTCCTACCTACGTCAAAGATGTTCAAGCCTTCCTTAGGTTTGGTAACTTCTATAGGAAGTTCATCGACAAGTTCGGTCGTATTGCTACACCTCTAACAGCCCTGATACGAAAGGCTAGTAACGGTAAGGCCTTAGACAAGAAGGGCTATATCAAGTTTACCTAGACTGTCGAATGCGAGAGAGCTTTCTAGGAACTCAAGCAAGCCTTCGCAGCTAATCTAACGTTGGAAATGTATTACGCAGGCTAGCAGACAGTCGTAGAAACTGATGCTTCTGACTACGTTACTACAGCCGTACTTTCGCAACTCAACCCTATTACTAAGAAGTAGAAGCCGGTCGCCTATATGTCCAAAAAGATAAGTCCTGCGGAGTGCAACTACGAGATCTACGACAAGGAACTCCTCGCTATTGTCCTCGCTTTTGAAGAATAGCGTCTAGAGCTTATAGCGGAGGGGGGAGAGGCAGACAGTAACTTCGAACGCTTCGACGGAGATAATTACGTCCGCGTCCTGTCTGACTACAAGAACTTGGAATATTTCATAACTACTAAGCAGCTTAATAGACGACAGGCCCGTTAGGCTGAGTTCTTGTCGCAGTTCAACTTTAAGATTACGTATAGGCCTAGCCTTCAAGGCACCAAGCCGGATAGCTTGATACGACGTTCTCAAGATCTACTAACCTTACCGGATGATCCAAGAGTACTCTACTAACAGCAGATGATCCTTAGCCCTAACAGACTAGACATTATGCTAAAGGCAGTAGCAATAGTCTTAACTAATAACGACGGGATAGGCACCGACAACGAAGCAGACGTTGCAACCGTAGAAGGTATAGACCTGCGAACAGCGATTGACTAGCTATACTAGGAAAAGCTAGTCTAGCAAGCGCTAAAACAACTAGTACTTGGTCAAACAGCTACCTTGCTCCGATAGCACAAGATTGACTAAGCACTAGTAGAAGTACGAGACAATCGAATGTACATCGCTAATAGGTACGGAGAAAGTAGTATACTAATACTACCTACGGATTCTAAGATCATGCACCTAATACGCACGTACGTGATCAAGGATTGTTACAGCACTTTGTCTGTAGGATATCCTAGTATCGCGAAGACATTCGGCCTTCTAACGCGTTCGTACATATAGCCATTCGTATAGCAGACAGTAAAACGATTTATCCGCAATTGTAAGGTATACAGAACTACGAAGGCAACCACCTAAGGATACAGCGGATTGCTTGTACCCTTGCCTGTTCCGTACCGACTATAGCAACACATTGCTATAGATTTTGTCGTAGAATTACTAGCCTCTAGGAGCAAGATTGATAGAGTGATATATAAGAACATCTTGATAGTAACTTGTCGGCTTACTAAAGAGCGTTACGCTATTCCTATGCACTAGCTGGATGCTCCTTATATTGCGCTAGTATTCCTAAAGAACGTCTATACGAGATACGGCACGCCTGAGTCTATCGTGATTGACAGAGGTACCAACTGGCTGTTAGCTTTCTTTAAGCGATTCTACGAACTTCTGAACATCAAGCAGAAGCTATCTATAGCGTTTCATCCGGAAACGGATAGACAATCGGAGAATACGAACAAGGGTATTGAACAGTACCTCCGAGTGTTCTGCAACTATATACAGAGCGACTAGGTAGATCTCTTGCCTGTCGCTAAGCTGGCTATTAACAACCAAGACTCTGAGGCTACCGGTGTATCCCTATTCTTTGCGACACGTAGCTACAATACTAGACTACCTATCGTGGATCCAGTCGCCAACCTAGTACCGGTACTGCTATATAAGCAGACGATTGACGCTTAAGCAGCGGAGGAGTTCAGCTTGCGTATTGCAGATATCTACGAGTTCGTTAGAGAGCAAATGTACCTCGCGCAAGCTATCCAAGCGGACAACGCTAATCAAACCCGCATACTAGCACCTATTTACCGAAAAGATGACTTGGTATATGTAGCTACTCGCAATTGGGGTACGGACCGTAATGCCAAGAAGCTTGATTACAAATTCTCTAGCCTATACAAGATTCTTCGAGTACTTCCTTATAACGCCTACTATATCGACTTGCCGCTAGACATTCAGAAGTATCCTGTGTTCTACTCCAATCTCCTACGCCTCGCCGACAACGACCCTCTCCCTAGCCAGACCTCTCCCGCCGAAGGTCCGCCGCTACCAATCTACGTACAACGCGACGACGGAGGTAACGATAAGTAGGAGGTTCAAGAGATCGTAGGACAAGAAGTACGCAAGCCGGCTCGAGCGCAATAGAAAGAGCTTAGAAAGGAAATTATAGACATGTTCAGAGTAAAGTAGGTTGGTTACGAGAAGACAATATAGGAACCTAAGAGTAACCTCGTAGGAGCAACCGAGGCAATAGCTGCATTTCGTACGAGACGTCTTGCTGATAGTGTGTCTATACCTCCTCCTTTACGGGCGATAGAAACAAAGGACCTTACAACTGTTCGTTAAGCAAGCCCTACGCTACTGCGAGAAGCTCCTCGTATGGATACGCGTCGAGTGACTCGTACGTATGCAAAGGAGGCGCTAACTTCAGCAGTATCAAGTTAAGTACTACGGCTCGCTGCGATAGAACAGAAGCACTATACGCTAAGTTTCCAAGAAGAGAGCAAGGTTCCTACACCGAGTTCCGGTCTACGCGGATGCGCTACTCCTTAGTACGACGATCAAGACAGGGACGCACTAGTGGATACTAGCAGTCACTCGGTGGATACTGTTGTCGACGAGCGCAATGCCTTTGATTAAGCAAGCTACTCCCGTATTGGCTACAACGATAACTCGAACCTTATATTACCGGAATAGCTTACGCGCCTAATGTAGAGCGGAGGCAAGGCCGGCCCAATTACAGAACCGGAAGATACTACTAGTACTTAGAAGGAATAGAATACGAAACATAGCTTAAACGACGATTTGGATAAGCTAGAGAATAATGATTTGGATAATAGATTAGACAATAACGTCGCCCTTGTACACGCAATATGAGCAGCTCAACGTTATAGACATATGTTCGAGCCTCTAAGGATAGAGGCTGTTTTGAGGAGGGGGTAGTGTTACAACCCCGATACCTACCTGCCTGTCTGTGTTGTTGTGTGCACGCGGCTAGTCCCGATTAGGCTAGCGCGCTTGGCACTTTCTCTGTACTTAGTCCTTCGCGCCCTCGCGCTCCTCTTAGATACCTTGTCTACAACTTGATTTACTACGACACTGTTTACAACGTGATACCTTTTTTGCTAATTTCTACCCTATTCTTTGGTTTCGACAGAAGCGTATCAATCTATTATTATGTCTTAGAGCCCGTTCGCTTGTTCCTTATAGCTTCTAGCTAGAAGCTGACGCTACGTAAACTCTCGCTCTTGAAAGTAGGTCGTTATAGCTAAACCTATAAGCCGGGGGTGTTCGCTTGT
>JH792512.1:108413-124904 GCA_000291705.1 Sphaerulina populicola P02.02b
GAGCCCGTTCGCTTGTTCCTTATAGCTTCTAGCTAGAAGCTGACGCTACGTAAACTCTCGCTTTTGAATGTAGGTCGTTATAGCTAAACCTATAAGCCGGGGGTATTCGCTTTCTTATTCAGCTTATACGCAGAGTTCTGTAGCGGCCGCCGCCCGCTACTGTCGCTGCTTCCGTCTGGATAGCGTAGGTACGGAAGGGACCCACAATCGACGGAAGCGGCGACGGTAGCGGCGACGGTAGCGGACCGTCGCCGCTTCCGTCTATTGTAGGTCCTTATACTCAGAAGCGAGAAAATAAGGTTGATCTGGCTATAAGACGATTTAGCGTGTTTTTTTACGTTGAGTACGCGAGCCTTGCCTCTTTAAGGCAGATCGGCGCAGTATCTACATTATAGCTAAAAACCTGGCTTCTGGCTAGAAGCTATAAGGTGAACAAGCGAACGCGACCGTCTTATAGCTTAGGATGGCCTTATAGCTTCTAGCTAGAAGCTATAAGGTGCACAAGCGAACGGGCTCTTATAGCTCAGGATGGCCTTATAGCTTCTGGCTAGAAGCTATAAGGTGCTCAAGCGAACGGGCTCTCACTCTCATGTCGTACCTCCTATAATCTCGTTCCCCAACTTCCCCTATAGCGGCAGGCGACACGGCCCCGCTTGGCACGCAGCACAACCGCATGGCTTGTCGTCATTGCTTCCACTCGACGCTTGCCATGGAGTAATGAGCGGAGAAAGGTACATGTACATGTAGTTTCTAGGAGGGAGCTGACATCCACTACGAATAATGACCTAATATCTTACTAAGCGGGTGCCAAGCTTCATCAAGGTCTGGTCAAAGAAGAAAGAAGAAAGAAGAAGCCCCAGTACCTCGCTGCCGCAAGAGAAAGATATTAAATATTTGCTGACAACAACAACAACAACAATCGCAAAAACAAACCCTCCCTCGAAAACACACCTGTATCTTCTTCGCTCTTCAAATGCCAAAGTGAATCAGCAAATCGACAAAGCCTTCGAGAAGTAGAGTACCTAATGTACCCTACCTACCGGAGTAGCATCTACAACGAATGCTGGTGGTAATGTGCTTTTCCCTCGGTAGGCTGCTCTTCGCCATCCAGCGTCCACATCGGTTTGCCCGCCAAGCCTCAAGCACGATGCAGTCAAATGGTGCATGGGCCCATGTGGTCTTTGCGCGCTGGATTGACGCAGCTGTTTACAACAAGAAGAAGGGACTGTGTGACCAAGACGTTCATTCATTACTCGTATGCTAATAAACATTCATGCCTACCAACGCCTCGCTTGCTGAAACGCTCCAAATCTAATCCAAGTGAATTAATGACCAGTCGATATCATGGCTTTGCTGTGCGCAATGCTCCAACTATTGCCGTGGAAATTTCTGTATCTACGCGGACACTCACGACGCGGCTGGTGTCGCAGCCGACTCCTGGGTCGTCTTGAGTCGTTTCGCTTCACTGTCCAAACTCTCATCTGCTGTGCGCTTGGCGCCAGCGGAAGGGGACTTTTCGCAAGGAGTCGCCTCCAGTACAGAGTTGGTATCAAGTGTCTGGTTCGTAGACAACGTCTTCGGTCGTTTCGCTGCTTGGTCCTCATCGCTATGATCAGCCACACGCTTCACACCCACCGGAGGAGGCCTGACGTCTGTCAATGCCCCTTGGTTCGCACCGTTCCGGTCCGTACATTGAGCCTGGAAGCCATTCACACGCGGCAACGCAGGTGATACTACATTCGAACCAGTCTGTGCAAGCTTTTGGTCAGGCTTGCACTGCTGAGGCGGAACAGGAGAGGACAGCTGGGCAAGTGGCGCTGGTCCGCTCGGGCTCGAAACATGCTGCTGTGGTTTTGTAGCGCCACCTACAATATTCGGCGTGGGCCTTTGAAGTGGGCCGGGCTGTGCTCTTGCTTGCGGCGCGGGAGCATGCGCCTGGATGGTCGGACCTGGTTGGTGCGCAGGTACAACAGGAGGTGGCGAAATGCCCGCATTAGTTGTTTGCTGCGGCCGTTGTACCAGAGGCGGTCTAGGAAGGGATGCTGAGCTGGGCGACGCAACCCGATTCGTCTGCTGCTGCCCATTCTGCGACGAAGATATAGAAGGAGCAGCGGAAGGCTGAAATCTGGGAGCTCCGCCAGCTGCTGGCGATGTGCACGTCTGCGAGCCAGTGGCAAGAGGCCGTGGAGGGGCTACCTGCATCGGCGTTGGAGCAGTCTGAGGCTGAGATTGAGTCGCTGCACCAGCTACTGGTATTATACTCGCATTCTGCATGCCGACAGTAGATACAGGTCGGGTCGCAGTCGGCTGTATATTCGACGGACCTGGCCCTAACGTTGGAGGCTTCGGCTGTATGCCCGACATGACGGGAGGCTGCATCTGCTGCGAGAATGGCATCGCAGTGCTGCTGTTGACACCAGGTGCCGCAGCCAAGGGCTGAGAGCTGGTCATATTTTGTGTGTGATGCACTTGTGGTACTGGAGTTGTCGTCGTCCCAGCTATGGCGGGAGCCCCGGAGCCACCCATGACTGCTGCTGGAGCATGACTTGTGACTTTTCCAGGAGCTGCAGGTACAGCATTTGGAGTAGGGGTTGGGGCATTATTCTGAGTACCTCTCGTATCGCCCTGTCCATACTGTATGAAAATTTGCTTCATCGTTCTGAAGGGATCCTGCGACTCATCAATTTGTCCCTCAGTTGTGGGCGTGTTGCCAGCATGCAGCTCAGAATAATGATTTAATGCTTGGTTGAACTGCTCCTCTGCTCTAGCATGTGTGTCCTTACCCACATGTGGTTGCAAGAATTGAGGCTTGTATGCAACGATGGCCTGGACGATAGTCGCAAACGGCTGAGGCGCCGGGGGCTGTTGGGGTGGCATGCGATTGCCATTGGGCGGCTGTGAGCCATAGTGAGTCTGCTGTGGGTATGGTCCGCTTGCAGGCGGTCCACTGGATGGCGCTTGTGCGCCTCCTGCAGGTCCGGCACCAGGATATGCACCAGGGTTGTAGGGGCTGCTATACATATTATTTGCTTGTTGGTAAGGCAAGTTGTATGGCTGAGAGTAGGAAGGTCCGCCACTCCCGCTTTGTGGTGGATGTTGTGGCGGTGGCGTCGCCTGTTTTCGCTTTTTTGGATCCAGCTCATGCTCAAAGTTGATTTTCCAGTATTTGCCTTTGCCACTCTTGCCAGATTCGACGAACCGTTGACACTGAAGCAAGTTGTGCCTTACGCTACTCTGCCAACCATTCGTGCTTGTACCGTATTTGAAGTACGGCCATCGCTTCTGGATCTTATCATAGATGGTCTGCAAGTCTGCTTGGCCATCCAGCGCTGGGTCCTGCAGGATTTCATCGATGATGAAAACGTAAGTGATGGTAGGCTTCTTGAGCTGTTCCTCCGTAAAGCTCTCTTGAGCAGGCATGGGCGACGGAGACTTGGCAGGCCGTCTAGGACGAGGACTAGTCGATCGTGCTGCGGATTGCGGAAGGTCGTGCGGGCTGTTCGTACCGACCGGTAGTGACTGGGCAGGCTGACTAGGAGCGGCTGATGCATACGGCACGCTATAGTTTTGCATGCGGGTGTCCATGTTCTGTATGCCCATATCGGGAGTGGCTTCACCCCGGGAAGCAGCCTTTGCAGCAGCATCCTTCTGTCTTTGCTCAACCCGAACCATTTCCAAGAGCTCGTTCATAGGTGGTGGTGGCAGATTCTGGCGCTCATACTCTTTGATCTTGCGCTTCACACCTGCATCATCACGCTTCGAGATCAATCCGTTCTTCGGCGGTCGGCCTGGACCTTTGCGCTTTTGTGGTAGTTGCGACGGATCGGCACCAGCAAAGGCAGAATTTGGATCGAGGTTGATAGGCGCGGGAGGTGACGCTTGGGTAGGAGGTCCTGCCGGAGGTGCCTGCGCAAATTCGACCAGTTGCGCCTCTGTGCTTGGCGCGCTTTGTTGCTCGTCTGTTGCTTTGGTTGTTGGTTTGGAGGCTTCAGCCTCTGTTTGAGGGAGACGTGCGTCTGGTGTCGGCTCTGCTTTGGCGACGGCTTTGGTTGCCTTTGCAGGTGTTTTGCCACCCGTCTTTCCACCAGCCTTCGCCGGCGTTTTGCCTGTCACTTTGTCCTTCTTACCATGAGGATCTGCTACCTTCACTTCCGCATTCTTGCTGGCCTGCTTATTCTTTAATTTCAGCTTCAGTGGCTTGGGTTTCGGTTCCTTGTTCTTCGAGACTTTGACTTTAACCTTCTTCGGTTTGGTTTGCTGTGCCAATGGCACATCCTCCTCTGAAGTATCGGCATCATCGTCACTCTCAATATCATCGATAGTGTCCGATATCCGTCGTGCTGCAAGGCTGGTCTCGAACTCATCGTCGTCGTATTCGACGCTTTCCATCACGTCAACACCTTCATCTGCGGGTAGCATGAATCTGAAGCTGACAGAGATGATGATGATCTCATCGTCATGACTGAGATCTATATCGCTTTCGCCTCGGTTGCGAAGTTCGCCATTGTGCAAGACTCGGTTGCCGGTCACGTCCATCACCCAGGATCTCTTGTCTCCATCGTATCGAATGATCAAATGTTCGCGTGAGATCTTTTCAATGTCTTTCGGATCTTGAGGGTGTATTGCCACTTGCGCCCATTCATGTGGATCATGGAGTCTACCCTCTTTATCCAGATACAGGTCACCTTCCAGCTCGGCGCCTTGCTCAAATTCGTGTAGGCTGCGCGGTGCTATTGAGTGATTGGAAGATGAATTGTGTTTGCTTTTTCGGGCACGATGAACAAGTGGTGGTGAGTCAAAACTGACGAAGTCATTGTCAGGCTTCACAACATAGGAGACCGGTCCTCCTGCATCACTGTATGCGCTCAAAAGGCCATGAGCAGGCCTCCCCATCAAGTCTTCGTCGTCTTCATCATCGCCGCCATGCTGTGAGTGATGGCTAGGCTCGCGCGCATAATCATCCAATGTCTGTTGCGCAGCCCGTTGCATCTTCGCTCGCAAGCGTTTCTGTCTCTTGCTTTCGCGATAGACGCGGTAGAATGTCTCATCGCGGGTGATCATGACGTTCGTAGACTTGACGTAGTAATAGCTATCCGGAAATTTGAGCATCGCGTAGGCTTGATGCACACTGGGTTCTTCTTCAGCGATGGTAGGCGATGCTGTGAAAGCACCTTGAGCGACGGAAGGGGTACTAGGATCTGCCACACTTTCGGTTTCTGGCAATTCTCCATTGGTCGGAGGCCCATCCTGAGATTCATACAGCTCCAGGTTGGCCGGATTCCCTGGAGGTACGCTCTCGGCTTTGAACACTCCGCAGTCCGGCAAGCTCATGTCCAGGGTATCGCGGACGCCGCTCTCGATGCCATGGTCGACTGTCGGACGCGCTGGGGTGTCCAGTGTGCTGTAATCGAGCTGGCTGCCTTCTAGCTTGGAATCCACCGTCTTCGAGGCGCTTGCAACGCAAGTCTCGTTCGCAGCCGGTGCGTTCATCTGGTCACCCTCAGACTGCCGCACGCCGTCCCCATCACTGGCTATGTCCAGGGAATGGCTGCCAGAGCCCACTTGTTCTTGAGCACCGGTTCCAGCGCCGTGATCCACAGTGTTCCGAACAGGGGTGGCGAATATGTTTGCTGTGTCAGGCAGGGCCATTTGCTGCATGGCCAAGTGGTTGCTGTTGTCCTTCATTGCTAGGCCATCCGGCAGATATGATGCCGGGGCGGCAAACGCAAGTCCGCTGTCTTCCATCGCCTCTGGTCGCAGTTGAGGACCGGCTGCATTTCGCTATCGCGTCAAGAGCGGGGCAATGGCGGCAGAGGCGCGAACCCGCGGTGGGTGGGTGAGGGAGCGAGCGAGCGAGCGAGCGAGCGAGGAGAGGGCAGGAGACACCCGACGCTCAGTGAGAGGCAGGCACGGGTAGAGTCGTCGACGTCCAGTGTGTCGCGGAGGTGGGTGCGTCGAGGCCTGCAGACGGTACTGTGGAGGGCGGAGCAACACAGCAATGAGGTGCCCTGTGGTTTGTGCTGTGCTGCAGGTACAGTGTTGGTGGTGGTGGTGGTGGTGGTGGTGGTTGTCGGTGAACGATGCAGATGTAGATGCAGGTCTTGAGATCCTCCAAGTCCCTCGTCGAGAAAGGTGTCGGCCCGTGCCGTGTAAGACGGACGGCAAGGGTCTTTCTCCTCAGTAGGTATAGAGTCGTAATGCACCAACAATCTTCGCACAAGTCCAAGCATAAGATAATGTATCTACATACCTATGATGATGAGTGCACTGTTGTAGCCCTGCCTCGCACATATAGACGTACGGATGATTGGGGGCAGTGGCCTTGCTTATTAATTAGAAAATGGCGGGGTGCATATGTGGTCGCATCCTGTTTGGAAGATTTGGTGGACATGTTGATGGAAGCTGAACAGACCAGACCCAGTACTAGGAGGTATGAGAGCGAGCGGCAGGAAGACACCTACTACTAATGATAATGAGTTCCGGGGACTACGAAGAACTGATGGTATTTCCGACAGCGGCCACGAATGTGCTTTTACCTCCTACTGATGGAAAGAACCAAGCACCCAGTTTCAAGAGCACGAGAGAAGGTGATACTACTGCGCCCTACGGCAAGATTCGGCTGCCTCACAACGGCGGGAGGGACAGACATATATAATGGCCCCATTCTAAGCAGCTCCATTAATCGTAAATCCACCATCAATGACTAAATTGTGGCCATTGACCAGACTCATACGAGGTGTACTGAGCAAGACGACCACATCTCCCACCTCATCAAAAGAGGCTGATCGACCCTGTCGGGCTTCATAATGCGGCCACGAGTCTGCTGGAATTTTGCCTGCTGCAAGAAATGGCTTGAGAAGGTCTGTCTTCACTAGTGGGCGGAGCGAGGGCGAGAGAGGGTGGGGTGTTAGCGAGTACTACAACAGTGAAAATAAAAAGCACTTACGCAAGACAAGGTGAGGTACGTTCACACCACGGTCGGTGATGGAGGCGGAACTTACAAAATCCCGGTGATACGGCATTAACTCTGATATTGTGCTCACGAGCTTCCAGAGCCGCTGATTTTGTGATGCCTACGACGCCGTGCTTGGCAGCAGTATACGCACCTGTGCCGGCGCTGCCCTGGATCGACATGACAGATGCAGCGTTGACGATGGAGCCCAGTTGTGGCACTCTGCCTTCTTCCCTGTTGTGGTGGTCACGAGGCGCATTAATAATGATACTACCTAACAAGGTTGAAAAGAAACAATTCATGACTGCACGCAGCATTGATTACTTTCGCATACACGAAACACTTACACATCGACGGAGTTCTGCTGCACCATTTGTTTGAGTTGATGCTTGACACAGAGCCATACTCCCATAAGGTTGACGTCCATGAGGTTTTTCCAAGACTCGAGGGGAGTTTCTGTCGCAGTTGAAACAGGTCCTAGGATGCCAGCAAAGTTTCTATATCATAATGTAGGTAGTCAGCGCTTCCCATTATTCATGACTACTTCGGACTCACGCAGCATAGTCGATTCGGCCGAATTCCTTGACAGCCTCAGCAATGGCTCTCTCCACTTGATCCTCTTTGGTCACATCGGCGTGAATGGTAATGCACTGACGAGTGAGTGGTCAGCAGATGTATTGTAATAGGTATTACTACATCATGATCATGAACGGCAAAGGGATGGAAGCAGCTGCTGGTCACACCCACCTTGGTGCCATATTTGGTCACAGCGGCCTTGCCCTGCTCAAATGTCTTCTCGTCCTGGATGTCGACCAGGGCTATACCTTTGGAGCCTTCCCTGGCAAACGAGACAGCTATGGCATTTCCCAGGCCACGAGCACCTCCGGTCACGAAGGCGATGCCTGGAGCGATGGGACCACTGCGAATTGATGCCATTGTGAGGAGGATAAGAGGAAGAAGAAGAAGAAGACGAAGATGAAGAAGATGAAGATGAAGATGTGAACTTGCCATGGTGAGAACAGAACAGAACATTGCCCCTCTCCTGCTACATGTACCTTACAGCGTGTGACCTCGGTCGGCATTTGCTATACCATGTGCTGGAGGTGATGGACCCCAGGGCCACAATCAGAAGAGGATGTCGCTGGCTTGGCATTCGCGATGCTTGTCCACTGGAATGCGGGGCGGGGGAATATCGCCCCGGACTGACCCCACTCCCTAGTGTCCCCACTATCTCTTATCTGGGGGGTAACGTGACTACGCGAACCTTGCTAATATAATCCATTCATTACGACTTTTACGACGATATATCATAGGTATATCATATATTCATAATTCACCCCCTAGTCGTGTAACCGACATACAGGAGAAAGAACATGAATGTACCAAAGACTCAACCTCGCTTACTTCTTGACATGTACCTGACCTACTTCTACCCCGCGTCGCGTGACGCCAGAACCAGGGACAAAGAGAACTTGAGGAAATGACCTTATGTGATGAACTGATGACGATGACATAGGTACTACCTCATGTACATGTATGTAGGTTCTACCTCCTATCATCATCATCATCAACAACTACAACAACAACAACAACAACAACAACATGTCCAGTCCAACTTCATCTACACCATGGGAAGATCGTCGGGGTATGTTCCAGCGAGGCAAGGATGTCCACGATCCCGCCCGCAGAAGACCTTCACAAGGAGGAGGAGGAGGAGGAGAAGCGATTCGAAGAGCATCCATCACGAGCAACAACAGTGATCCGTTGGCATCTCCCACCTTGTCGTCGTCATCGTCGTCTTCTACTATGGAAGGTCAGAGACGAAGAGTGAGTTACCTCACCCATCCATCCATCCACCCACTCGAGTATCCTCGAAACAAAAAGAAAAAAAAAGAAATCTTTGTTTGTGCTAATTTATTCATGATAGTCCTCAGCAGCTTCGACGGGTCTCTTTGGAAATTTGACCCAACACAAGCGGGGAAGCGAAGACTATGCCACTCGACGGGGGAGTCATGCGGAGCAATTGCCGCAATATGGAGGCTTGGTGTCGGGGTGGTTTAATAAGACGTTTCGGGGTATTACTCCTACTACTCCTACTACTCCTACTACTCCTACCGCCACTGCTACCGCCACTGCTACTACATCAAGTGATGCGAAACTGGTGGAGCAGAAGAGAGGTGTTATGGAGTAGAGAGGGAGAGAGGGAGAGCAAACAGAGACCAGACACAGTGTATATCAAGCAATGACCGGTTCAAATGGGGGAAAACAAAAGTCTTGTAAACAAACAGAACGAGTGCCATTTGCGTGGACACATGCATCGAGCCGCTAAAAGCTACCTAGTTCTGATTGTTCCTACCCGCAGCGAGTCTGTTGGGTGAGACGACCGAGTGCTGTGCGGAGTCGCCGATATCAGACCTTCAGCAATTTCAACAACAGTCGAATGTCCTTCACATCCGTCTCCTCCTCCGCCAGAGCTTGTTCCTCGCCGCTGACCTTCGTGATGCCCCTACTCGCAGCCTTGACAAACGTAGCGCTCTGCTGTGTGAACATCTCCTCGACTTGGCGCTCCTGCTCGAGCCGGCTTGCTTCCCCAACAGCAGCTTTGTCGTCTTTCGGTGCGCCATCCACGCCATCGACGCTGCTGACAGCAAGAACGCGATATGCAACTTGCACGTCATCGGTAGGGACTAGTCCAGCACGTTTGCGAAGACGCTGAATGCGGTTAAGAACTTCACGAGCGAGTCCTTCTTGCGCAAGCTCGGGGTAAGCAAACGCATCCAGGAGAACCAAGACATCACCTTCCGTGCCTGTTTCGAAGTTCTTGGTCTCGGCAGACTCCTTGACCTTTCGCTGCACGCGAAGATCTTCTGTAGTGAGTTCTTTGCCTTCAATCGAGAGCTTGCCCGAGTCGAGGAATGCTCTCAATTCGTCCGCCGAGACCTTGGGCAGCGCAGCCTTAATTTTTGCGGCATCTTTCTTGAACTTCTGACCCAGACTCTTGACATCCGGTAGGACTGAGTATTCGACACCGTATTTGCTCTCTTCGCTTGTCAGGACAAGGTCACGGACGTTGAGTTCTTCAGTAATGTAGCGCTCAAGTGTCCGCACGTCCTCCAAGAACTCAGGATCCTGATGTAGCACGACGAGTGTCTTGAGTGGTGTCTTGAGCGATACCGTGCGCCGGTCTCTGCATATGCGGCCAAGTTCGATCACCTTTTGCATCCGAGTTACGCGTCGCTCAACAGTGGTGTCAAACAACTCTTGTCGCACGTCTGGGAAACGGAGGAAGTGTACACTGCGTACGTCCTGTCCTTTGGAGATCGCTTCAGGAAGGTGCGACGCTAATCGCTGGAAGATGTTATCGCTTAAAAATGGAATGAATGGTGCCAGAGCACGCGTCAGAGTGTAGATAACCTCGTATAATGTGTTGAGAGCATGCAGTGTATCATCGTTGCTACCCTCGTCTTCGTCGGCAACTCCGTTCGCTCCGTTTGTGGTCGAAGCCGTAGCAGGAGAGCCACTCTGGCCCTTCAGTCGATTTCGGTTGAATCGGATGTACCAATTCGTCACGTCATCGACCATCTTCAGTAGTCTCGGCACGACAGTGTATAGTCGATAGGCCTCCATCTCCTTGTTGACGTATTGGATGAGAGACTGTGTTGCAGCCAGCACCCATCGGTCCATGATGTTGTGATTGGACTTTTGTGCTTCTGGGTTGAAAACAAAATCTTGACTGGTGTTCTTCTTGTACAACGCAGCTTGCTGCGCGAAGAAGTTGTACGAGTTCCAAAAAGGTAGAAGCACTCCAGAAACTATCTGCTTGACTCCGAGCTCTGCAAACCGCAGTGGCTCACCGCGCACCACCGGCGAATCAATCAAGTAAAGCCGCAGTGCATCAGAACCGTACTTTTCGATGACAAGCATTGGGTCTGGGAAATTCTTGAGGGACTTGGACATCTTCTTACCATCCTCGGCGAGCACAATGCCATTGACGACACAGTTCTGGTACGGGAATGTGTTGAATAGATGTGTGCCTAGAACAGAGAGCGTGTAGAACCAGCCACGTGTTTGATCAAGACCCTCAGCGATGAAGTCACCAGGGAACTTGGTAAACAGCTCCTTTCCGGGGCCCATCTCAGGTGATGTGCCTGACGTTGGGTCGTCGGCATCGTAGCCAGGGTATGCAAACGGGTAGTGTGACGAGGCGTAGGGCATCGAGCCAGACTCGAACCAGCAGTCGAAAACTTCTTCGACGCGACGTAACGTGCCCTTGCCCTGTTGTGATGGAATAACAATCAGGTCAATGGTATCTCTGTGTAAGTCGTTGATCTCCCCTTCATAGCCGGAGAGCTTCTTCAATTCTGCAATGGACGACACGCAGACAACCTCCTTAAAGTCATCTGACACCCACAGCGGCAAGGGAGTGCCCCAGAACCGATTCCTGCTGACGTTCCAGTCTTTCGCCGATGCGAGCCAGTTGTGGAAACGTCCAGTGTTTACAGATTCCGGTACCCAATGCGTCTTCTTGAGATTGTCCGTAAGCTGTGTAGAGATCTCTTCGACTTTGATGAACCAAGATGGCACAGCCCGCTGGATGAGAGGTGTCTTCGATCGTGGGCAAAAGGGATATCTGTGGGTAATCTGTCCTTTGCGCACCAGACGGTTATCTTGCTCTAGCTTTTTGATGATGGCCTTGTCAGCAGCCTTGACGTGCTGGCCAGCAAAGTCAGACACATCGTCAGTAAACTCTCCCTGAGTGTTCAGAGGGTTCGGCGGAGATCTCTCCGGCAGAAAAATCTTTTCTCGCCAACAGATGGCATAATCGTCCTCACCGAAAGAAGGCGACTGATGGACCACACCCACACCCTCATCGGACTTGACGTAGGTGTCGTTGATAACACGGAATGCGATGTCCTTGAATTGGTCATAAAAGTAGTTGAATATTGGCTTGTACTTCCATCCTGCCAGTTCAGAGCCCTTAATCTTGAGGGGAAACTGCTGGTACTTGTCCTTGGCCTTTTTGGGATCTTTGAATAAGACTTTGAGGCCCGCCTCCAGCATGATCAAGTTTTTGCCACTTTCCTTGTCGAGCACGACGATGTACTCCAACTCGGGGTTTGTGCACAGCGCCAGATTGCTTGGAAGCGTCCAGGGCGTCGTCGTCCATGCCACGAAGTTGACCTCACCACCCACCAGTTTCGTGACTTCTTCCAATTTGGCTCGCACGTGTTCTGGCTGTTGATCCACCGGCAACACAGGGAAGCTGATTGTCACAGCTGGATCCTGCACATCTCTGTAGTCCTCTTGTGCCTCTGACTTGGACAATGCCGTTCCCAGCGCTGTAGAATACGGCAGGACGCGAGCGCCATGATACACCAACCCCTTCTTCTGCAGCTGCGCGAACACCCACCAGCAACTCTCCATGAATGTGACATCCATCGTCTTGTAGTCATTGTCAAAGTCAATCCATCTTCCTAACCTGCCAATGACTTTCCTCCACTCTCCAGCATAAGTCAGCACAACCTCTCTGCATCGGCGATTGTACTCTGCAATGCCAATCTTGTCCACAGCCGCCTTGCCCCTCACTCCAAACTCGTCTTGCAGTGTCTTGTCAATGATTTGCTCAATCGGCACACCATGCGTGTCCCATCCAAATCGACGCTCGACATAGCGGCCCCGCATAGACCAATAGCGGGGGATAATGTCTTTGATGGTGGATGCGAGCAAGTGGCCGTAGTGCGGCGTACCGGTGGCGAAAGGCGGTCCATCGTAGAATACATACGGCTGCTCGTCTTTGCTGAGTTCGAGTTGGCGGTGGAAGGCGTCGGTTTTTTCCCAGTGTTCGAGTATGCGCTCTTCTTCCGCCGGAAAGTTGATGGAGCCCATTGCGGGCGGTCCTTGTCGGGCAATCAGGGAGCGGACTGTGGGTGAGTTGCGAGACTGTGAAGACTAGACGAAGGTCTAAACGACTGAAGGTCGATTGAAATGCTGCTCCAATATCAGTCGTGCAGCGTCACCAAACGTCGAAGTGGGATGAGTCGAACAGAACTTACATGTACTGTCCCTCCTACCTTACTTACCTTACCTAATTAGCTGTCAGGTCAAAAGCCAATGCCAAGCCAAGCTCCGAGAAAGGTCCGAAAGAACTACCTTACCTCCTACCTTCTTCCATGCTGTCTCCAGTCTCCATCATCTCTTCGGTTCTATGCCGCTGAAGACGTGTCTCGTCTCCATGACGCGACTCTCAAGTTTCATCGATGTCGTTTGCAAAAACTGAGCTCGCGGACGCGCACGAGAGGCGACGATGAAGAGATGGAGCAGAAGGAGGTCTGAGATCTCTAGGTACGCGCGCAAGGCGAACGAGATGGACAATACCACCACAAGACTCACACTGCCACTGCCGTCGGACTGGACATCTCGGATGGCATAGATGTTGTATCTAGGCATGGGCAATGGAGAGACTGGAAGATCAGACAAACTCAGTCAAGTAAAGCATTTTCGTATGCTTGTCTGCTACCAAAAGACTTCTAGCTCAGCATTCGCGCACTGAGACCCGACAGTAAAACCATCATTATATGGAGACCTTTCGCCATCAGCTCCATAGCCTGCTCAGGCCTCAATTTTGCCGCACCATTCCGCGTCCCATGCTGGTTGCTTCCAACCCTGCTCGTATCTCGCCAGTTCCGCCTCGAGTTCCAAAGCCCTCTAGACCTGATCGAGCGTCTCCACCAAGATGCTGAGGTTCTCATCAATTGTGAGCAGATAGGCAGTGGTCTTTGCTAAGGCCTCTTTGGCCAGCTTGTGGGTTTCCTGTAGACGATGGCGATCCTTCATGCACTCTACAATCTTGGCCTCCACCTCAGCCTTGGTCAGTCCATGTGTGCTCAATCGAGACGCTTCTGACTTCGTGGTAGCAGCTTCAACTTCCTGCTCGGGCTGCAGCTTCTCTTGCTCAATCAAAGCGTTCATTTGCGCAGCGAGCATCTCCTTGGTTTTCACCGCCACGTCGTGGTGACTGGCATGTAGAGGAGTGAATGTGGCCGAGATTGAGGCGTTGTGAGTCTCCCATGAGCCTGCGACCGGCTCGGCGACTTCTTTGGCAGCAGCGGCGGCGGCCGCGGTGGCGACGCGGACCTCTTCAAGACTGCACATGGCCTCCTCGGCCTCCTCTGCCTTTGCAGCAGGATCCTTTGCCGTCATTTTTCCAAAGCACTCCCAGGGATCTGGCGACACCTGAACTGCCGCTGGAGTCGAGCCCGAAGACGAAGACGAGGCCGTGCCCGTGCTCGTGGCACTGCCGGTCGACGGGTTCGTCATCTTGTCCATGGCTTTGAGCTTAACTAGGGCGGACTTGATGAAGCTGTCGCTCGACGATAGTGAGGCAGGAATCTTCGCCGAAGAAGTGGCGACCTGTGCGGGAACATGCACCGCAGCCTTTGAAGGTGGTGAAGGTGGTGAAGGTGGGGCCATGGGATAATGCTGGGCACGAACTGGCGGTGCAGGAGCACCAAAGCGAGGTCGCATGCTCGGGGCTGCAGGTGGTGCAATAGCAGGAGCGGGCAAATGCAATGAGATGGCAGATGCCCGCGGTTCCAGAAGTTGATTCTCGCCACGATTGAGTGGGCTGGGCCCCCGTGTTGGCATTGGTCGGGTGATACGACCACCAACAGCTCTGGTCTTCGCGGCTTCGCCCTTTGCGCCACCACTGGAGCCGAAACTGGCACTCAATGCGATCGCTTCGGCCAAGAGATCTGGGTCGAACGGTGTCGGGCCCGTGAGTTTGGGTGCGAACGCGGTGGCGCGGACAGGAGTGCCTGCCGTCTTCGTGGTCTCCATACCGTGCGAACCACGAGGAACCGATGGACTTCCGAAGACCACCGGTATGTGCGGTGGTGCCTCTGTGATAGTGGCAGCTTGACGAGGAGCTGCGGGTGGCCGTGCCGTCTATAACGAAGTCAGCTCAATGGCACGATGTGATGAATTGAGGTTCTCGACTCTCTGTACAGACTTACTACCTGGTTTGGCTGCTTAGGAGTGTCAGCGGGTGGCCGTGCCATCTGTAACGAAGTCAGCTCAATGCTACAACGTGATGAATTGAGGTTCACGTCTCTCTGTACAGACTTACTGCCTGGTGTGGCTGTGTGGGAGTGTCAGCGGGTGGCCGTGGCATTTACAACGATACAACGAAGTCAGATCAATGCCACGACGTGATGAATTGCGGTTCTCGACTCGCTGTGCAGACTTACCGCCTGTTTTGGCTGCGTGGAAGTGTCGGCGGGTAGCGGTGCCGTCTATAAAGAAGTCAGCTCAATGCTACGATGTGAGGAAGCGAGGTTCTCGACTCGCTGTACAGACTTACTGCCAGGTTTCGCTGCGTGCGTGTGTTAGCGGGTGGTCGTGCCGTCTATAACGAAGTCAGCTCAATGCTACGACGTGAGGAAGCGAGTGTTCTCGACGCGCTGGACAGACTCACCGCCTGGTCTGGCTGTGAGGGAGGGTCAGCCCAGATGGAGCGTGTGAGGGACATGGCGGCGATGTTCTTTGGCTTGTTTGTTGTAACGCGAGTGGAGGCGCGTGTTGCGTGGTGGACGAGTTGAAGAATTAGGTACTTTGAGGTAGTAAACAACAAGCACGGCAGGCGCCAGTGGCCACGACAACGCGACGGCAAGAGCCACGGCAAGCAACGTGCAGAGTTGTGTGGATGTCAACAATGGAAGATGTCGCATTCTTCGAGGCTTCTTGTCAAGAAGAAGAAGAAGAAGAAGAAGAAGAAGAAGAAAAAGAGCAGCAGCAGCGAGAAGGAATGGAATGTTCCAGTCACAGGCAAAGAACAGTGGCACTGTCTGGCAACTCTTCACTATTCACACCGTCGTGCACTTTCACTCAGACCCAATGGAAGGTCAGGTATAGATGTGTACTGTACCGTACTGTAGCATCATCTGCACTGCTCCAAGCCTCCAAGTGGCGTCACGTTGTCTCTAATACCGTGTCGGAAGCCACTCAGAATCGCAATACCTCCTACCAGCACACAGTCACTCACTCCCCTTTCCCCTTTCCCCTTGCCCCTTTGCATCCACCACGGAGATCATCGCACTGGAGTCGGGACCTACCTCCTACCTCCTAGGAGCCACTGAGCCAGCGTGTTCGATGCTGTCGATCTGGTCCCATTACGGTAATTTACAGTGGTAGAGACAGAGTCTTGGCTTCTGCTAGTCTCCCGTCTCGCATCTCTGTCTGTTTCACCTATACCTACACCTCACGCGTGTTCTGTTTCTCGTAACTCGTTCCATCACGACTCCTACACCACCGGATATGGGACACGGCGCTTCCGGGCTATCTAACGTGCTGGAGCCTGGCCGACTGGACCTTGGCGACACCGCTTGTCTGCTTGTCTGCTTGTCTGCTTGTCTGCTTGTCTGTTGGTCTGCTGGTCTGCTGGTCTGCTGGTCTGTTGGTCTTATTCGCGGTTCGCGCTTGGATGCCCATTGCCATGATACCCCAGGTGGAGAGAGAGAGAGAGAGAGAGAGAGACGTCCAGA
>JH792512.1:125130-143875 GCA_000291705.1 Sphaerulina populicola P02.02b
CCATGATACCCACGGTGGAGAGAGAGAGAGAGAGAGAGAGAGAGTCCAGAGACCGAGCCGCGGAACGAAGTCGTCAGATACAGGTACCTTCATTACCTATGTTAGGTATGTACAGTAGGTATGGTCCATAGTCTATAGATGCTGTCAGCACCAGGAGCGAACGATTGCCAAGAGCAAAGAGAAGTGCCCAACACACGCACGCTTAGGTCCGGGTACATACATGTTGTTGTATGCATACATGTACATGATACATCATACATGTAGTCTTGCTAGTTCGAGCGCGGCAGCGCCTATGAACAGCATCTGGCCATCTGCCTGGTCCGGGTAGACGCCGGTTGAGTAATCCCCTGTTCCCTCCCATGAATGAACCGGGCTGGGGAAAGCTGAGGCAGACATCTCGCACCTGGCAGGCTGGCATGTGTCACAGAGTAGGTAACGTGAGTAGCTGAGCCTGAGCCTGAGCCTGAGCCTGAGCCTTGAGGTATTTTTAGAAAAATCCGCCCCCCCCCCCTCCCTATCCCAAGAAAGGAGAAAGAAAGGAGGCGATCAATCCGCAAAAACACATATTAGTATTGCGGAAACCCCCCAATATGCCGCCGCGACGAGGAGTCTTTCGCGATTGCGCGTGCTGCCGCGAGAAGAAGCTCCGCTGCGATCACACATATCCCAGCTGCAAACGATGTATCTCGAGAGGCCTTCGCTGTCCCGGCGTGCTAGAGCAGAGAGCGATGGGGTCCAATGGCCACGAATTGCATCCGGCGCAGACTGATGCCCTCAGCACCCTTCGAACCATGCGGCAGAGCAAGGAGACGGTGTTGACCACCTTGTTTCTCGGCCAGATCGCCATCTGCCCGCATGGTGCTGGCCGCCTGGCCAATTTCAATCGCAATGGCCAAGGCATGTATTCCAAGACCATTGCCGCCATCGCGCAGCATTTACTGGCCTATCGACGCAACGACGCGGCGCTCATGGAGATGGCTCGCGTGGACTATGGAGACGCACTCATGGGTCTGAATGCGGCTCTCCGCGACAGCGATCGCATGTTGGAGGACGAGACGCTCATTACCGTGCTCAACATCCAAATGCACTCCAAGGCTACCGACACGGGGAATCATGCGATGGTGCCTCATCTGCAAGGATCACTTCATCTTCTGGAAAAGAGGCTGCAGACGGGCAAGGGCTCCGCGGCGTTGACGGCTGATATTATCGACTGGGTCTTGCCGCAGTGTATGACCCAGTTACTGGACAATTATCGGGAGGCATCAGCACTAGCGGAAAGTCCAGCCATCTGGAACGGGAATGCTCTACCAGCAGCCCAGATCTTGCAGGAGTGTGCCAATGTGGGTGAACTTCGATTGCATTTCTCATCCATCATGTCCAAGCCTTCTGCCCATCAGCTCTGGGATACCATCCGAATGGCACAAGACATCGACGAGCGTCTGGAGCAATGGTTCCTCTCACGCCCTACGTGGGCCCAACTCCGGTCCTCCGAAGTATGCAATTATTCGACCTGCCCATTGACCAGGCAATTTTCCGATCTCAGAGTCTCTCAGGTCTATAACTACGCACGAATGGCACGACTCTGGCTCCACAAGATCATTCACCAAGCTGCGTCAGGCGTGATTACGCTGGCACCACCGGAAGAAGAAATACGCGCAGAGGCGATGGGTCTCGCGGAGAAGAGTGCGCTCACGGCTACAACGATGTTGACCCAGTACAATCAGACCATTGCCGCGTGTCGAAAAGAGCTCTGTGCGACGAGTGTCCCAGCCGAAGGAGAAAGCCATCGTGTCATTGCTGCACGGGCTCTCCTCTGGCCTGAGCTCGGCCTTCACTGGGGTCAGAATATTCGAGTTCCGGGTACCACGTCTTGAAAGGATGAGGCCTGAATGGTTTCAGTCAAAAGGCCGCTCAAACCAACAACGACGAACACATCATCCGATCACGTGAAAGTAGAGACCAGCGTGTACCATGGCAAACATCTGCCAAGTCATCAATCCAACTCTACCAGATCGTACTCTGACGGATCCTCAGCTGGAGTGTCCACTCACACTCCATGTGTCCGATCGCAACACCGCTAGTGATTGACAATCATATCGCGAGAGAAGCCGGAGATGCAAAACTTCGCAGTCACATGAAGCTCATCATATAGCACCCATACCACGACGTGTCCGGAGGCAGCATCCAGATCCATCCAGTTTCTCACGTCCATGAAGCTCTGACGCAGTAAGGGAAGGAAGCGGCATCACGAAGGGGGTACTTCGGCTCCAGCTCAACTTTACACTTGCACTCCAGGGTTGGTTTGGTTGGTTTCGATATTGATAGCTGCGTTACCACCTCCAGTCCTACTGTCACGATAGGGGGGTCGGGTCGCCTGCTGGTCTCAAGAATGGAAATGGACAGGGCAGTGGCAGCGAGGTATCTATCTGATGTATTCAGCATATGCAATGGGGACGCTGGGAAGAGTATTGTCAATGTCTACGTGTCACTACGTGATTCTGATTTTCTGATTCTACACGACCAAGGGGAGAGGGGAGGGAAAGGGTCTGAGAAAGAGAGACGAAAAAGAGAGATTATTCTGTAATATACTGTATTTCTTTCATCTGCATTACATATTTGCATACGATACCTCGCTAGATCGTTCGTTCATCATCGTTCATCAGTCGTGAATCATCCAGCTCCTTACTAAGTGCTATATCCTGTCTTCAATCCCTAATCGATACCTCACCGCGTGCTACATCCCCCTCTTTCAGTCCCGGATCCTAATCCCCAACACCTGACCACCCGCTTATCACCCCCTTTCACTCCCTCATCCTAATGCCCGAATCCAACTCCATCTTCCTCCACACCGCAGCCGCATCATCGTCGCTCGAAGAGTCGCTAGGAGCAGGAGCAGGAGCAGGAGCAGGACCATCATCTGCGCGGAATCGGCCATCGAGATTCTGGCGAGCTGCGAGTTGACGAATAGCTTGTTGAGCCAGAGCGTCGATGTCGATTGACCCTTTGGCAGCAGACGCACGCGAGTTGGACGGGTTAGAGTTGGCAGGAGAGGGATAAAATGCCTCGGCTGGATAGCGTTGGACATTGGGAGTGGTAGGCGTAGGACGATGAGGCACTTCCGGGAGAGGCTTGTTGATCGCGACGGCCGGAACGGCCTTGCGCCGGTTCTTGGTCATCTCAGTAGGGTCGTTGTAGCGAGAGTACTGAGAATGTCCGTCGAGAGGAATGGCAGCAGGGACGGCAGTGGCAGGGCGAGCGGGAGCAGAAGGCGAGGCAGGAGGACTGCGAGCTGGTCGCAGAGGCGAAAGCGTCCCGAGCCATATTTGATGGCGACGAGCAGCAGCAGCAGGATCCGTGGTAACTTGAGCCAAAGGTACAGTCGTGAATGCGGGTTTATTTAATTTTGCATTCTCCGGTGCACCAATGACGGGCTGAGGAGTCTCCTTGCGATCGATACGCCTGGAGACTGCTCTACCAAGCCGCCTGGCCGCGGCAATGCCAGAGTCCACAGCCTTGTCAGCTGCGGAAAGGGGAAGGACCATCGCAAAGCCATCGATACGTTCCATCAATGTGGGGGAAGGGGCAGCATCGGCGAACGGAATCCTTTCGGGGTTCGAAGCCTCGCATACAGCTCCCCAGGTCGAATTGATGACTCTTCGTGACTTGGCATCAGGGCGGGGAACGGCAGCAGGGACAGCAGTGGCAGGGTGGGCGTGGTTGACAGAGGGCGTTGCCGTAGCACGATGCAACCGTCCAGCGACTTGACCAGCCGGAGAGTTGTCAAAGTGTGGCAGACTGCCATCCCGCACAGGGTGACCATCAGGTCGAGCGCGGGCGTGGGTTGCCGGCGTAGGGAACGTGCTGGGCCACTGTGTATCAGTAGAAGATTCGGACCAAGTATCTTGCATGTCGCGATGTGCCTGACGGGCGTCGTAGATGGGACTCACCGAGCGAGAAGGAGGAGGCGCCATTTTTAAATGGTCGCGAGGAGAGAGACAGAGAGGTATTCGTGTGTCTTGTGTAGTCGTATGTGACCAGTTGGGACTCGCTTGTAAAGTCTTTTCGCGTGATAGTCCAGCTATCGAGAAATGCCGCGAAAAGGCTTATTCGGATTCAAGCTGAGTCCAGAAAGCTGGTTGATGCTCCGACAAGAGGAGGCGGCCATCGTAGGCGATATATATATTACTCGTCCTTTGTCCGGGACCCAGTTGACAAGTGCATTGTGTCGACATTCGGTCTTTGTCCGAAGACAAAGGAGCGATAGACAGCAAAGAGAAAGGCTTCATCCAACGTGGATAATCAAAGAACTCGGAGGTTGAAAGCTTTGTTGGCCACGTCAAGGGTGATCCATCCAGGGGTGAAGCCCGTATATTCGAGTGTTGTTGCGTTCGTTCGAGACACGCATCTTCGATGGGTACAAAATTCTTGGTAATGGATTGTATATAGCGAAAAGATGGAACGTATAGATGAAGCAGATGTCAAAGAGAATGGAAGGAAAGCAGAAGAAGAATTTGCAAAGTGCTCGAATATATACTTGCCACATGTCTTACACCATTAACATGGCCAAGGAAAAGAGGTCTTTGCCGGTCTCTCAATTCCTACACTACTCTGAGGCTGCCAATTAGACGGCATCCCAAAACGGGGCCTAGCAGGTAGCGAGATTAGCGTCTCAAAATTGTGATGCGTTGCATCCCTTTGAGAATTCTTACGAAATACATGTACCTTATGCAGCGGAGGAATAAGACCGTGAGCAGCGGCAGCAACCAGTTTCGCGGAGCCTCGGGAAGACATGGTATCGACAAGAACCATCGTGCAATCTAGATGGGTTTCAAAGTCAAATACACTGGAATTCCTGTTCTCTGTAATCATTACCTTTGGCTCGAGTTGTGCTGTAAACTCTACCACGTACATCTCGTTCTCTCGTTACTTACATTAAGGCGATGTCCACGGGCCAGAGTCTCACACCTACGTCAGGCCACGCCACGCCACGCCATACCACTGGCATAACACGCGATGATGCTTGTAAGAGTCTCAGACAGAGCTCGCTACAGTTGTGTGCTTTAGTAAAGCTTCGAAAGCGAGCGTCCTGCTCGATGAAAGGCAAGAGCCTCCCGCGCAAGCTCCAGTCATCGCTACTAGTCCAGTCTTTGGCGCTTGTTCGGAGACGAAGCGTGTCCTGTGCTTGTTGGACTTTCGTCACTTCCAATGATGGTTTCAATGACCTCCCACTGGATAGTCGAAGAGCCATCGCGTGAAGTCTGACCACCGCTTTGCCTTCTAATGCGTCCGAGACGGCTATTCTCGATGAGTTCTTCGAAAAACGGCACGCCTCGATCACTCATGCGGTGAATCGAGTGTGACTCGCTAGCTTGCGACAATGTCCGTAGTGGCACAGACGCGCCTGCTGACGGCAGTTCCTCGAGGCTGGTATCTCTCATACCTGCAGCAGTTCCTTGCAACTCCCCCTCCAAATCGTCAGATTCCATATCAGCAGGCAAGATTCTGAGCGCCTCTAACTTGTCCAGACTCTCATTTAGGAGCGAGCCAAGCGTGACGTCCAGGTAGTCTGAACTGGTGCTTCCATGGCCGCTAGCATGCGTGGCTTCGTTCCATGCGGTAAGCGTGGTTCCACAGTAGCCGCAAAACTGCCTTCGCGTTGGGGGGAGGAGAGAGTGCGGCGGTGATGGAGTGTGGTACGTCTTCTTAATAGAGCTGTGGCTTTCGTTGTCGTAGTAGGCGTAGGTGGTGGAGTGGTACCAATCGAACGGGATGCGAAGCCAGGCGGCGAGAGGAGCGGCTTGCGCTCTTCCTGGTCGGCGGAAGTCAGTCAAATGCTTCCAACACGTGGAGAGGAGGATGCAATATGTGATGTGCTGTGTACGGTAGTGGTAAAGCCGATTCCATCCTACTTACTGCTGGCGGAGGAGTTGTCAAAGAAGACGCGGGCGAGGTCGCTGCTCTCTGGACGGACAGTGATGACATATCGGAAGCGCTCGCAACTGCAGGACCCGTGAAGCTGTTGCTGTTGTTGATGTTGGTGGTGCCGTTCGTCTGCCATGGCGCCGTCCTGCGTGGATGTTATCGGTACAATGGAAGAACGGAAGAGCGAGCGAGCGAGCGTGGTGGTGGTGGTGGGGGTGGTGGGGGTGGTGAGGAGGAGCTACTGTATCATCGCTCTGGGACTCATCTCACGGATTCACGTTGTCGTGAGCTGCAAGTCGTTCCAATGATGACCGGAAGGAAGCTTCGCGAGCAATCTCGAAGTTCAATGGATGACAGGGATTATTATTGATCCGATCCCCGGGCATGCGCTAGGAGGTACATAGGTACTTACCTACAGTACCTTACCTACGGTATACAATGGCTAACACACAGTACCCACCTCCTACCTACCTAGGTACCTTAGGTATGTATGTACCTATATACCTGTATATGGATTGCATAGAAAGGTGTACTTGATATACAAAAAAAGATACAGACTACGAAGACGGACCGAATCCCAATATCTTGTTCGCCGCTTCCATCACCTCCTTCTGGCCTACTGTCAGACCTGGCTCGGAGCTATCCCACTCTCGCAAACCGAAAGCTCTCATGCCTTCATCAGGATTCACCTTTCTTACATCTTCAACTCCAGGACGTCCGATATGCTCGCTCTCACCTTTGCCCCCACCAAAGTCGGGACATGGGGTCCCGTTCAGAAAAGCCGCACGCTGACGTGCCGAGAACTCTGCATTTGACACCGTCAATGGACATGCTGGAATGTACAAGACGCTGGAGTCGGATTGGCCAGCATGCACCTTGTCCACGGCATGAATAGTATCGCAATGCCAGCTAACGTAGTCGCCTGGGTTCACTCGTGGTACGTGTACCATGGATTGGGGGAGATTCAGGTGAGGATGCAACTGCGCGGCAAGCTCTTGACCATGACCCAATGATGCTCCTTGGAGCCACGAGTCTTGTTCAGTACTGAGCTTCCAATTATCTGGTGTCAGAAAGGCATCCTCGAACGTCTCTGCTCGAGGGTCCTGCGCAGGCTTCTTGGGCGAGAAGAATGGACGTAGTAAATAGTAAGCACTAGCTCGACTCAGGAGGGGATTGACCAGCAACGTGCCCTCATATGGCCCAGTCGAGCTCATCGATAGCCAACCTTGGAACATACGGAACATAGAGCACGCTCCGACTCCTTGGTACAGATCTGACACGACTGGCAGACGGCAACTCGACTCCCACGGGTCGTACTGCTCCCACTTGCCTGCGAATATCTTGTCGTAAACGTGACCGCGGCCATAGCCCTCTTCTTCCCACCTCTCGCACGAGCCGCCATCCACGTGGGGACCAAGAGCAAACCGGGAATCGCCTGGTAGGCGCATTCGCAGCCTATCAGCATAGATCATAGGGTGGCTGGACGATATCAGAGCATTCTGATCTCTCGAATGCCAAAATTCCATCAGAAATCGCTGTGTTTTGAGCAGGTTGGGGTGAGATCGAGCCCTGATTTGAGATGGACTCCAATACAGCTCGTAGACCTGCGGATTGTCTGCCGGAAAAGCCTTAGTATGTGGATTGGCAGCTATGTACTCTCGGAGATCGGTCTTGAGATCTAGAGCTTCCTTTTCAGGCAGCACGTTGCGAATGACCGCTACACCACGTTTCCTGTGCTCGTCTCGGAACTCCTGGGACGCATGGTCAATGTTCTTGAAGTCGATTTCGGGAATGATCTTGGGGCCTTGCTCGATGATGATCGGGATCTCTTCGCGTAGTGACGCGAGCAAGCGATTCCAAGAGTGGTATAGGGCTTCTTCATTACCCGCGATGAGACGCGCTTTGAGGTCTGCGAATCGTGGCTCGAGCGGCTCGAATTGTAGACCGGAGAGGGAAGCAAAGGCGTCTGAGATATCGCCTTCACGCTTTTGTGTTGTGGTAGTTGCGGCGCCGCGGATTGCTCGATATCTGGGCTTGATGGCTTTCCGCAAGAGCATGCTGCTTCCACGGATGGAGGGTAGGATGTATGAGACCATGGTCGAGCATTAATATCACCATTCGGACAAGCAGAGAATGCTGATGCAGCGGGAATTGCTGCAAGACTGCAAGTACTAAATACCTACCCATGTTGTACCATGCACGACCTCCGCATTAGGTACCTCGCCTGTGCTCCGCTCGAATACTTGCCTGGAACGCGGTATGGAGTCGGGTTTTGAAGGCGCTCAGGAGCAGAGAGCCATCGGGATCGTGGGATTGTCGGATTTCCCAAAACGGTAGTCGTCGCTATCTCCCGAAACGGCCGTCCGCCGCCCGCCAAGTGCAAACTCCTCCTCCTCCCAGAGATCACGCTGCATAACAGGACCACCATCGAATGCCACTCGAAGCATTTCATCGTCATCACTACCTGTATCATCAGCTCCCAAGTAGGTAGTATGATATCGGTGTCACGTCCATCGAGGACCACGTGCCAGACTTCTGCGTCCTCTACCTACATCCGAAGCTGATGTGAAAGGTGGCGTCTTCCTCTCGCATACAAGTCCTGCATGAGTTCTGCGGAAAGGTGCAGCCGTAGTAGTGCACATCGCTGCAAGCGTCTAGATGAATTTGACGTCTGGGTACCTAGCTACCGTAGTGTGGTACTTTGCTGACTTCGATTCTTGTCGACAGCAAAGATGCGTGTTTGCTCCCGACCAGGGACAGACAGCACTTCCACTTCTGAGCAGCCTGGAACCTCGCCTGGCTGGTCGAGGCCAACATGAAGCTGGCGAACGGAGATGGTCACACTTCTGGAACATATCTGCACGTCTTTTGTTGAATCACGAGAATCCGAGACGAGACGAGACAAGGCAGGTGAGGGACTTGGCTCCCTAAGCTGGGCACGAAGAAATCCAGTTTGAAGAACGAATGGGATACGCGCAAAGCTCATGGCTGTGCTACCTGGGCTTTGAGATGTTGATGGACGACAAGGTACGAAGCACAACAAGCAAGACCGCAGGTACCATGGATTCCGACTTCGCTTGGCCACTCGGTCTTTGGCGAGGAGAGGGCACGATGGGACTCAGACTCTACTCCATGTGCAACTAGCTCGGCGCTAAAGTAAATGGTTTCATCAGCAGCCTTCAGTTTATATCCAGGTTCGGTCTGAGGCGGACACGCGTCAGCATGTGCCAAGCAGGTTTTCAGGTATCCCACTCCTGAGAGACCTGGCTGTTGAGTTGCTGATGAGCTGATGTTACTGTTGCTTTTGCCTCGGGACCAGCCCCAGATACAGTATCCTAGAGGTATCTTCGGTCGTTCGATATTCCGCTCATGATGAGCCAGACTTCTGTCTCATGGTGTCATAAAGACCCCCGGTGGCCGTAGAGTTTCTAGAGAACATGAAGTCACATCTTGCTGTGCCGCTCGGTTCAGCAAGCCTGAGCAAGGAAGAAGGCACCCCGCATTTGGTAATTGCAGTCCCGGTAATGATTGTCGAGGAGACTGTGCGAACGGTTGCACGGTCACATTACAGATCCTGGTGGTATGCATCATCATTCTCCACCAGCAGGGGATCAGCAGCAAAAGGAGCGCCCAGACGCTTCGCGGTTCTTTCATCGCTACGATCGAGTGAGGTTTGGTTACCTATCGATGTGGCTGCGTTCGGAGTGTCACAAACATCGAACCGGATGTATCGAGCGTGCGTGCCGACATGCATAACTACATGTACATTACTATGTGTACTTGAGGCTGAGCCACCAGCGAAAACCTGCACTGGAAAGAAACTTGCCCGCGATGCTAAGTCGAGGCGTGGCTGTCTGGGTTGTTTTGGCAAGAGCTCAAACAACCCAGCTGGAGCTCAAGCACCTCACGCGCTGGGCCGGGATTCCTGGTTTGTCTTCAGAAGCCAGATGCATGCAAACTCGACTGGCATTCCAGGGTTCCTGGTTGTTGACATTCACTTGTTGCCAGCGGGGCTGGTAATACGATGAGTAGGGGTAAGTTCAGAAGCACAGTTGCGAAGTCAAGCCACAGCTAGTGTTAATGCACGGGACTCCTTATCTTCGACGACGACGACGACGACGACGACGAGAGTGGAACTCGTATGGTCTTCACGGTATAGCTCCAACTATGCTGCGGCGTGGAGCGACAACATCAGCTTAATACGGCTGCAATGACTTTTTAATTGCACAGAAACTACCGCCAAACCGCTATTATCGTTCGGCGTCGCAGGATGGTCCAGCGAACGATAATCTGGAATGCATAGGAGGTACGAGCAACACGTTCGATAGTAGGGTCAATAATAGGAGGTGAGGTATTGTCCTGAACTTGGTTGGAAATAGCTATACGCGTCAAGGGCACGCAGTCCCTTCGTTGCCGAGATGAATACACTGCAGTACGAAGCCTTCTACTGTGATGTGGTCTGGACTCTGGAGATATCATCGTCGTCGTCCAGGCTGGCAAGTGTACCATACTGTGATCGCCGGAGCTAAGTCCTGAGCCATCTATGATTACATATCACGAGATGACGTTCCCAAATCCCAAGTTCCTCGGCCATGTCGATCATTCGATGGAGAGCATAAGAGACCACCAAACTTTATGAAGCCTTCAAAATTCCCATCATTGCTGCGCAGTCGACCAGAGCAAGGGGGGCGTCGGCCAGGCCCGCGGGTTCTGCAAGACAAATTTTCCGTGGCGCATAACACTGGCATTATAACCTCGATCAAGATTTGACAGAGGCTTCACTTGGTTGTAACAGGGATGTGACGTACGGAGGTAGGCCTTTAAATGCTTTAAAGGCTGCGGAACGCTTCCGCTTGATACAGTGAGAGTTCAATAGTGCATTTGCTCTATGATGAGTTCTGCGAATCTGCGTATCGACAGCACCTGAGGTACATGTAGTTGGTGTGGCGGACAGCAAGCACATGCGTGCTCCGCTTCAAAAAACAGCCAGGTTGGCGATGTGACCCCAGTCTCCGATCAGCGACGACAGCATACAACAAAACAGTCGTCCTTTCCAACTACATGTACATGTAGATTCAGCACAACTGATCGACGAGCCGTTCGGCAGCCGGGCCAGCTGGGCCGAGGCTTCTTGCATGGCCAAGTGCATTCCCAACAAGGAGGTCGATGCACCGTATAGCCCTCATCTGCCTGGTATCATTGACGAGTGCTCTGTTGAATGGTGACTACATGTATGGACTTTCCAGGGAACCCGACAAGGCTACAACCTACAGTAGAAGATCGGCAAACCAACCCAGCGCTGATCTCCAGCTAGGTTATCCTTGCCATTGTTTAGTGCTTAGCAACGGGGTAACCAGTACGATGGGCATCGCACAGGGCGCTAGGAGGTAGACTGCCAAATCGTCCGCTGCCCCAGATATGGCTCATGAACGAATGCTGAGATCGATTGCTCTACAATGGCTCCAGCCCGCTAAAATGCGAGCCATTGGTATGAACAAATTGCACAATGTATATGTTGAGCACTAAGAAATCCGTCAAATAAATGACAGTGGTGATCAGCATGGAGGGCGCATCGACCATGCGACAGAGTTCGTGAGTGCAGATCCCATTCGTGATGGAGGTGTAGGAGGTGCACAAGACAAGGTAGCGGGGCGTGTAAGAGAGTTCGAACTTCCGCAGTTCCTCATGTTGTTGATGTTCGAGTTGAGAGCCGATCCATGTCTCTGGAATAGTAATCACGCCAATACCGCCCGTTTCGATTGGAATGTCGTCGAAGGCGCTGGCAAGATCCGAACGAGGCCATCATCAACCACCCCACCGCGCCGAGAGCTGCACCTCCACACAGGTATGGAGCAAGCGGGGCATACAGTAGGAGGTGGGAGGTAGCCTGGTCAGGCCAAACAGGAGCTGTTGACGTGTTGCGAGGCGTAGCGGACAGTTTTCAGGTGTTTCGTCGACGCAATAATGCCTGAGCGGGTGGCCCTAGCACCCTAGCACCCTAGCAGCAGCAGCAGCAGCAGCAGCAGTAGATCCCTCGTTTCATCGTCCGCGGCATACGAGCAGTCGTTGATATCGTGCATGCGAGCAAAAACAACCACTGGGTCCACTGCCCAGGGCGCGGGCGGTGCTGCAGGCTGCAAGCCTGCAAACGCAGTGCCAAATACAGGTACCTGGCAACTTTAAGCTTTCATGCCCTGTCTTCTCCTCCCACCGTGCACGGCATGCCGGCGGCTGCTGCTCCGCTAGCCGAAGCCAAGCCAGAGTGCTGGGATGGTATGGGATTGCCTGTCTGCCCGCCTCGAATGTGCCGCACGTCGTCGCGATACTGCCGGTCCAGCATTCTGCTTCGCTGTTTGCATGTGTGCCATGTATCTTTGCTGAGCCAATGGGCGGTCGGGGTGCACGTTGAGAGCATAGCATACCCCCTAGGAGGTAAGATAGGCTGGTTGATGCATGAGCCGGCAAGCCGCGCCGCTCGACCAATCACACGGCGTGCGCAACATCCTCGGAGCTCGGCAGTGCGGACGGCTTGGCGCATATGATCTGGCGAGTGTCTCGCCGATCGTCCACCTCAAATCATTCTCTCGCGGCGCCACGCCTGTCTTGGTTGCAACCAGCACCCCTTCCGGCAGAACGCTGCCGGCTGTGGTCTCACACCTCATCACCCACTTGTCCGCGACCCAGCTGAGAGCATACGGTACCGCTAGCTAACGTGCTGCCAGTGAAGTGCCATGCCCGGCCTTTCGGCTGGACCGTATTTGTCGTGGCGCAGGGTCAATCTCGAAGAAGGCCATCCTGGATCCTGGATCATGGCCGAGGCATAGAGTTCTCACGGTCGAGAATCGGTAATCTCGAGCAGGCCTTGTAACGACCAAGCCAGGATGAAGCAGGAGGCGGAAGTACGGGCAGGTAATAATATGAGCTCTGCTATCATATTTGCAACTCGAGTCGCGACGCGAATGGTGCGGGAACGCCAGGCACACTGTTGCGCTGATCCGCATCTGGACATGCCGGTCTCCCTTCACTCCAAATGCGAAAGCGCCTCCACGTGGAGACAAGAGGTCGAGACTCGAAAATCCAATGCCTGCGACATTGGAATCCTCTCGAGCTGGAACAGCCGCCGCGACGAGCCATACGCGCTTGTCTATGTTAGGGTTGGTGATCGCGCCAACCACCTTAGTACGCTGCAGGCACCGCAACCCAGGTCCCTGTCATCGCTGGTTCCGCCGGCTGGCTTGCACGAGCCGGCGTCAGGCATCGGGGCTTGCATCTCTGTCTGTGACCGCATGGTGCAATTCGCCGGTGTCTGCCGGTGGCCATTGCGTATTATGGCTGCAAGTGAGGTTATTAGCAACCAACGTCTCACGCTTCTGCCCCCCATATTGCGCCCTTTTATGAAATTCAGGACTATTGTTACCATATACCAATGCTTCCATGAGCTTTGGTCCCTACCCATGAGTGCACCATATAGCTAGTCATACCTCCCGGCCTACCACCTGCTCTGAACCCTTCAACTCCCAATCGACAGCATTCAGAGCCGGATATACTGGACGGCGACCTCGAATCAGCTCGACCACTCAGTCCCACGACCAGGACCCTTGTGTGCCGATACCACATCAAACAACATACCAACCAGATCAACACCCTCACCCGTAATCCACATGACGTGCGTTCTTCCTACAACACCGTGGCACCCTTTCGATAACCATCATCCATGGTTATCGATGGTTTCTGATACGGCGTCGTCCAACGGGGCGCTTGATAAGGCCAGTTCTCATGGTTATGTCTCTCCCGGATCCGAAACACGAAAGTCTTCTACGAGCTCCACCAAGAAGCGAGCTTCTCGAGCCGGCACACGAAGCGTGACCACACTATCTGCTGCGCAGCTGGAGAGGAAGCGTGCCAACGACCGCGAGGCACAACGAGCCATTAGGCAACGGACGAAAGATCATATCGATCACCTGGAAAGGACCGTGAACGACCTACGAGGCAGCCAGGAACAAAGCGAGAAAATGGTACATGCCACGCAGCAGCGGAACCGAGAGCTCGAAGAAGAGGTTGTGTTCCTCCGCACCAAACTCAACGAGGCCGGGTTCAATTTGAATACACTATCAAACGACGGTGAGTTGGGAGTGACTGAAGTGCGCTGGCATGAAAGGGTGCTGATCGATCTAATGTAGGACTCCGAATGTCTGATTCCGGCCTCCTATCCGTACCGTCCACTTCACCAACGAATCCCGTTGGTGCTAGCATCTCGCGTGCGGGATCCACTTCAACACCAAGCAACCACTCCGCCGCGACCCAAGACTCTGGCTCCCGCCACGGATCATGGCAGCACGGAGCCAGCTACGGCGGTACTCCTATGGGCCTCCCTAACGCACCTGCAGTTGCCAACGCTTCCAACGTGACTGCATGGCGATCCCATGAGAACGCTCAAAACCTGCAGCCCATACAGACCTCCAGTAGTGGCCTGCAAGATCCAATGCAGGCCCCAGGATCTACAACCTACCAACAAGGTGAAAGAGTCGACTGGTCTGGCACTCCAACCAGCTACCAGTATGTGAGCCAAGAACAACAGCGACCACAAAAATATGAGACCACGGCTGCACAGCAAGCACAAGGATATGAGACAGCATCTGCACAGCAAGCCCAAGGATACCAGCCTTCTGCATATCCTCCCATGGGTCCTCAGAGCGAGTATCCCAACATTTCGGTATCATCAAGTCCCAATTACCAGGTCCAGGGCCAGCCTTCCTTCCCACCGCCGCCATCGTTCCAAATGGCACCTATGCAGATACCTACCAGTGCCGGTGGTTACACCTCTCCGCACACACAGATGCACGCACCGCCGCTGAGCAGCTCATCGTTCCACACCACTGCGGGCGAACAGACATATGGTCAGCAGCCAGCACCGCCGGCGATGCAATACCGAGATGAAAGTGCCAACCGAGCCTACCCGCTTACACACTACCCGAACGCATGAGCTGCAGACCTGCTCGTGGAGGCAGATGTTCAGCGATAACCCCGTATGACCTGGCCCAACAAGCGACATGCACCGTGTTGCAAGCCCATTTGCGTGCACGAAATCCCATTGGTGTTGCGTTGAGGGACGTCACTTGGTGCACGCATTGGCGGATGCACATCGTTGATGCAGTCGCAGAGGTGCCGGGGATCGGAAGCCAAGACGGCTTCCGCGGCCCGTGGCCAGCCGGAACAGCATCCCGAAGCTACTACCTCCTACCCCACCTCCTAGGTCCATGCCACTTCTGGCTGCGGACCATCACGACTCTCGATTTACGGCCTCGATGACGATGAAACAAAAACCCCTATTATTGTACTTTTACCAGTAGAATGATGGATCTACTTATTCTAATGCTATTCACATATACGATGGGAGGTGGGTGGTTGGGTGTTTTGACTCTGGAGTTGATATGTTGAGAGAGAAAGAGGGGTTTGGGGAAAAGAACAAAAAAACAGTACTTTTGCCTTTTGCAGGCACAAGGGACCACTTCCCCAGAGGGATAGAGGAGACGCCGATTTGTGATGAAACTTTTAGCTAATACCCCATCTGTTGTTGCAATGCTGCGGCTTTTTTTTTCGAATTGCCCTTGTAGCCTACTTTGCTCTTGGATAGAACATAATCTATTGATTACAGTACCTTCAGTACCTCACGCTGTTCTTCCCGTCACCTCGCAGTCCCACATGGCCACATCGGGGCGGCAAAGTGTAGCAAGTAGGAACAGCAGGTACCTCCTACGACTACGAGATTCTCAGCGTATCCATCAAGCACAAGCGTCTACCACATATGAGGTACTGTACCTACTACCTGCATGTACATCAAGCATCAGGCATCAAGCATCCCGTATACCAGCATCCAGCATTCAGTATACCAGCATACCAGCATACCAGCATCTAGCATACCAGCATACCAGCATCCAGCATCCAGCATGCAAGCAAGCAAGCGAGAAAGCAAAGAAGAAAAGAAACGGAGCCGAAATTTGTCGTCGTCGCCCGAGAAGCTAAATAAGGTACCTACAGTACCTACCCTACCTACCTCCTACCTCCTACGGTACCTCCTAGGACCGAAGAAAGAAAAAAAAAGGCTGTGTGATAGATAGGTACAGGTAGTGCATGCATGCATGCAAGCCATTGGCTTTCGGATCCGGTGGGAGGGAGGTAGGAGGTACATGTAGCTTACTACCTAGGTAGGTACATGTACCTTATTAAGGTAGCTCTTGTTAGCTCTATCTACCTATCTACCACTATGTACCTCTATGTACCTCACAGGCTTACACCACCTACCCCGTAATGTGATGATGATGATGATGAATTGATGATAACGATAAATGCTATACGAACCTAGTCTTTTCCCCACAGAGCAAGGTACTGGCCTGGTGGTCTGGCTTTGGTGGATAGGTAATTGATTGATTGATTGATTGATTGATTGCTTGAGCTTTCTAGCCAAGGTACAGTACCTTACTGATTAGGTATATGTAGATCCTCCTGATATCATTCCTTCATCATCTCCCTTTCGGTCTTTCTTTCCTTCTTTCTTTCCTTCCCGGTCTCTCTTTCCTTCTTTCTTCCCGGTCTTTCTTTCCTTCTTTCTTCCCGGTCGGTCTTTCCTTCTTTCCTTCTCCTCTTTTCGGAAAATGGAAACCGGTAATTTATTTTCCGAGCATCCTGTGATGCCGCACGTCATCATGATCGGTAGTATCGAACCTTCCCCCTCTCTCAACTTATGTACATGTACCTCCTACCTCCTCCTGACCTACTTCTGCTCCCTCAACTTCGCTAGCAAGTCCGGGTACCAACGCTCCCCAACATCCGTATGCGACTTAATCCGGTTCATCAACGTCGCTTCGCCCAAATGTGACCATTTGCCTTTGACGAACGTGAACTCGACGTCATCTCTCCTGCCATGGGGGGCTTCCAATACGTCGTCCTTTTTGAGCCCTCGGACGTGTTCGGGCACATGCATGGATTCGAATTGCGCATCGTATGATACGCCTTGGAAGAAGGGGATGCTGAAGCGAGCGCCGGAACCGGCTGCGGGACTGAGGACCCGATGGGTCGTGCTGGCGCAGACTCCCAATGTGAGTGCTTCTAGGCCTTGGCCGACTGCGACGACGAGGGTACCTTTTTGGGGGGGACCTGTGTTTTTTTTTGTCATTGTTAGTTGGATGACATTCCCGAGATGGAGCCCGTTTTCCATGACAAGGGGAAGAAGACGTACAATCAATCCATTCTCCTTTGGTGTTTTGAGCTTGCAGACCTCGATGGTCGGAAGCTTGCAACAGATAGCTGGAGAGCATCGAGTCCTTGTGTGGACCCACGCCTTGTCCCACACCGGATCCTGTATCGGGATACTTGACGATTTTCAGCTTGTGCTGCTGATCTTGGTCGAAGAAGGCATCAAAAGCATCGGCGGGCAGGTCAATGCTCTGTGCAATCAGACTGGTGAAGAACATGCTGATTTCGCCCATGCGTTTCATATAGTCTTCGAATATAGGGCGGAAGTGCGGGAGGAGCTTCTCGTTGGGCCATTGATTTGGTGCAAATAGGTTGTAATACAGAGGGTCTTGGTCGGTAGGTAATGCGTGAGTGGTGGATAGATCGTACTGCTCTCGCCAGTCTGGGCTGTGAGCTGTAATCTCATTGCCCAACTACAAGAAAAGAAAAAAAGAGCGTTAGTGAACAAATTGTTCTTTGATGCGTGTGAGTGACTCTCTCTCACCCGTGAGTAGCCCAGGAAGCTCGGCTTATTCTTCATCTCAATCGCAAGCTTCTCCTCCTCGGGGAGATCAAAGAACTTGATCCCTTGTTCGCAGACCTGATCAAACGTCTGCTGATCGATGCCCGTATTCTTGAGATACAAGAATCCCACATGGAGGAGTGCATTTCTCAGCTCCTGGAGGAATTGCGGCTTCGTTGTCTCATCTCTCGCTGCGGACAAGTCCAGGACGGGAATCTCGCTGAATGATGATGCCATCTCTCTCTCTCTCTCCTAGAGAGAATCAAAATAATGTACTGCGCTCGGGTTTTAAACGAGCGTTGAAAAAGAGACCAAGGCCACCAACGACGAGGCTTTGACGATACTCATTAAACAGAGGGCGCCAATGAGAAACAAGTCCATTTCTGCTTGATAATAATGATGATGATTTCAATGCTGTGGGGGAGTTGTGTTTGGCCGACGATGGGGGGGGAATGATTGCACCATACATGTACAGGATTGCTACATTTATTTTATGGGTGGGGTAAGATAGAAGATAGAAGAAGAAGAAGAAGACGAATGACGACGGGGTCAGCTGCCCGCCTCACTCTCTGGCCTCACCGACTGATACATGATTCCCAAGTCATGTTGTTGCCCATATGTCAACCTCTTATGGATGCTATATAGAGGGAAACAACCAGGACAGCACTCACCGCCGGTCGTGTGGCTGGTCGTATCTGCGTTGACCAGTGGTGTAGTTGGAGGTATAGAAAGAGAGGGCGAGGGAGAGAGTGAGAGTGAGAGTGAGTGAGAGAAAGAGAGAGAAAGAGAGAGAGAACGTCCCCGTCAGACCGCTCGCTTAGTTGCATGACCCTCCCGGCAACTCTCTCCATCTCATTCTCCACCTTCGTAGGAGGTACATTTATCCATTTAGGCAAATGTGTACTAGGAGGTAAGGCTTTGGGACCGTGGGAGATATGACATACCTCCAGCAGATAGGGTATTCTAATTCCACCGCCTCGAACGTGTCACAATAAGCCCTCATTTTTCCCATTCGTTGGAGAGAAAAAAAAAAAAGAAAAAAGAAAAAAGAAAAGAAAGAAAGACCGT